>CAUYON010175807.1:0-35128 GCA_963573935.1 Arctocebus calabarensis
AATCATATCATCTGCAAAGAGTGAAAGTTTCATCTCTTCTGATCCTATATGAATACTCTTGATTGCCTTTTTTTTCCATAAAAACTTCCATTACGATGTTAAAGAGCAGTGGAAACAATCGGCAGCCTTGCCTGGTCCCTGTTCTGAGTGGAAATGATTACAATTTAACTCCATTTAATACAATATTGGCTGTAGGTTTAGTGTAGATAGCCTCTATCAGTTTAAGAAATGTCCCTTCTGTACCAATTTTCCTAAGTGTTCTGATCATGAAGGAATGCTAGATATTATCAAAAGCTTTTTCTGCATCAATTGAGATAATCACATGGTCTTTTTTTTTAAATTTATTTATGTACTGAATTATATTTATAGATTTACGTATATTGAACCAGCCTGCAGACCCTGGGATAAAATCCACTTGGTCATGGTATATAATTTGTTTGATGTGTTGCTGGATTCTGTTTGTTAGGATCTTGTTGAGTATTTTTCCATCAATATGCATTAGTGATATTGGTGTACAAAGTTCTTTCCTTTTTGGATCTTTTCCTGATTTGGGGATCAAGGTGATGTTTGCTTCATAGAATGTGTTGGGTAGTATTCCTTCTTTTTCTATATTTTGGAAAAGGTTGAGTAATATAGGTAGTAGTTCCTCTTTAAAGGTTTGATAGAATTCTGATGTGAAGCCATCTGGTACTGGGCTCTTCATTTTAGGGAGATTTTGTATAGCTGATGCTATTTCAGAACTTGATATCAGCCTGTTCAACATTTCCACTTCATTCTGGCTAAGTCATGGAGGGTGGCATATTTCCAAGTATTGGTCAATTTCCTTCAGATTTTCATAATTCTGAGAAAAAAATTATTGTAATATTCATTAATATTCATTAAGAATTTTTTGACTTTCTGAGGATTCTGTTGTTATTTCATCTTTACCATTTCTGACTAATGAAAGAGATGAAAAATTCACTCTTTTTTTTCCTGGTTAGGTTAGCTAAAGGTTTATCTATTTTATCGACCTATTCATAAAACCAACTTTTTTATTTATTGATCTGTTGTATAGTTCTTTTGTTTTAACTCTAAGTTTGGTTATTTCTTTTCTTCTGCTGGGTTTAGTATTGGAATGTTCTTCCTTTTCCAACTGCTTGAGATATCTCAGTAAGTCATCAACTTCCTCTCTTTCCATTCTCTTGAGGAAGGCTTGCATTGCTATAAATTTCTCTCTTAGGACTGCCTTTGTAGTATCCCAGAAGTTCTGATAATTCTTGTCTTCATTATCATTTTGTTCCAAATATTTGGTAATTTCCTTCTTAATCTCATCTATAACCCAGCTATCATTCAGCAAAAGGTTATTTAGCTTCCATGTTTTTGTATGAGTATGCAGATTCCTGTTGTTATTGAGTTCAACTTTTATTCCGTGATAGTCTGAGAAGATTCAAGGAATAATTTCTATTCTTTTAAATTTGCTAAGGTTAGATTTGTGACCTAAGATGTGATCAATTTTGAAGTATGTTCCATGGGCTGATGAGAAGAATGTGTACTCAGTTTTGTTAGGATGAAATATTCTGTAGATGTCTGTTAAATCCAAATGCTGAATGGTTAAGTTTAAATCTAAGATTTCTTTGCTTAGCTTCTTAGTGGAGGATCTCTCCAACACTGTTAAAGGGGTGGTAAAATATCTGACTACTATGGAGCTGGTGTAAATCAAGTTGCTCATGTCTGTTAGAGTTTCTCTTATAAATTGAGGTGCATTCTGGTTGGGTGCATAAATATTAATAATTGTAATCTCATCATATTGAATCTTGCCCTTAACAAACATAAAGTGAGCATCCTTATTGTTCCTTACTTTTGTTGCTTTAGCCTATTGTATCTGCAAGCTAAATTGCAACACCTACTTTTTTCTGATTTCCATTTGCCTGGAATATAGATGGCTATTTCTTCACCTGAGTTTTTATTTATCTTTTAAGGTAAGATGAGATTCTTGTATGCAGCAGGTATCTGGCCTGAGATTTTGTATCCAGTCAGCCAATATGTGCTTCTTTAGAAGGCAATTTAAGCCATTCACATTAATTGAGAATATTGATAGGTCTAGTAAAATTTTGGATATCTAGTTTTTTTTAGATCCCAGTATATATTTTTAATCCTTTTACCATTGTGGAAGATGGATTGGATCAAAAGTTTCAAAGTGAGTTTACTTTTCTGGTGGATAATTGCGCTGGTCATTATGGAGGATAGGTCTCACGATATTATGGAGAGCTGGTTTAGTTATGGCAAATTTCTTCAACATGTGAATGTCATTAAAGTATTTAATTTCTCCATCATAAATGAAACTCAGTTTGGCTGGATATAGGATCCTGGGTTGCAAGTTATTTTCTTTTAGGAGATTAAAAGTCGATGACCATCCTTTTCTAGCTTGAAAGGTTTGAGCAGAGAGATCTGCAGTTATTCTAATATTCTTCCCCTTGTAAGTTATGGTTTTCTTGCATCTGGCTGCTTTCAGAATCTTCTCCTTCACATTAACTTTAGTGAAGTTAACTATGATGTGCCTGGGGGATGTCTTATTCATGTTGAGTTGTGCTGGGGTTCTGAAACTGTCTGCTATCTGAATTTCAGAGTCTCTTGGCAGTTCTGGAAAGCTCTCTTTTATAATCTCAAAAAGAAGGGACTCTGTGTCTTGTGAAGCCAGTTCTTCATTTTCAGGTATCCCTATAAGATGAATATTGTTTTTCTTCAAGTTATCCTAGCACTCTCTGAGAGAATGATCTCTGTTTGCCCTCCATTTCTCTTCCTCTCTGAGCATTTGGTAGCATTCAAAGTCTCTGTCTTCAGTTGCAGAAATCCTTTCTTCTGCTTGCTCCATTTTGTTACTGAGGTATTCTACTGTATTTCTCATATCTCGGAGGGCTGTAACTTCTTTTCTCAATGTGTCTAAATCTTTGATGTTTTTGTCTTTGAATTCATTGAATTCTTGAGACATCTTTTGAATTATTCCTCGAATTTCTAACTCCAACTTTACTTCCATTCTGTTGATCTTATTTGCCATCCAAATTATAAATTGAATTTCTGACATCTCAGCTATCTGTTTGTGAATAGGATCCTCTGGTTTGGCTGCTTTGTCATTGTTTGAGGGGGTTAACTGTTATGATTATTCATGTTTTCAGAGTTTTTCCACTGATTCCACCCCATGATTGTTTTTTACTGTTTAGCTAGATGACCTGGAAAGGTGAAATTGGATTAGAGACTTCGGGGGTTGTGGTTGACAAGCCCTTCACTAAGGAACTGGGATTGGTGACTTCAGCTTTTCCTCTACAATTTTGCAAATGACATGTACAGTACTACAGTCTGTGACTCTATAGACCTGATTGGTGTAGTGTGAGTAGGTGGCACAGAGATCAGTCAGCTGATCTCTGTCCAATCCTAGTGAATCAGTGACTCTGGGTTGCAATCTGAGCTTTGCAGAAATACAAGCAACTAGGACATCCGATCCCCCAGAGGTAATAGCTGGAAGAGTAAAACCAAACCTCCCCAGTACAACAAAATCAGGGTATCACCCTGGAGTCTCCTCAGGTTATTTGTCCAGTTCAAGAGTTCCAAAGCAATTGTCCCAAACCTCACCCACTCTCTAGCTGGAGAGTTCAAAAGGTGTCTAGCAACTAGATATGAGGAGTCTACTGGTAGCTCAAATGTGGCATGAACACCTCTGGTGCTCTGAGGAGTCAGATAGGCCCATCCAGTGGAAGCTTTGGAACAAGGGGGTTGATGCTTCTTTCCCCACCTTGCTCACCCTTCACCACTGGACTCTGGTAACCCCTGTCTCTGGTAGCCCCACTGGCAGACTGTGTTAACCCAGTCTTTGTGTGGCCCAGTTCTGTAAGCTAATGTGCCAGGACTATGTGCCTGCCATAATCAAAGTAAGGTCACTGCCTCCTCCTGTGGTTACCACCCTCTGCCACCATCCATCTGATTGGACAGAGATCAGCAGGGGAATCTGAAGCATCCTTTCCTCAGGAGCTCAATGGCAGCTGGAGAACATTCCACCTGAATTCAATCTAAACCTGAGGATATCCTGACAACAAAAGAATTTCTCACTCAGCCACTGCACCCTTGTTGTTCTGTAGCTCTTGTACCCCTATATGGTGAGGTCTGGTTCCTTCTGGCACACCAGAGAGTTGTGGAGATGACTCTCACAAATTACACCCCAGCCAGATCACTCTATTAATGCTGGTGTTGGGTGGGAGGTGTCTTCACTTGGGTTTGTGTACCTCAGCAGTTCCCGTAGTGCAGATACACAAGCCTCACCTGCTGCTGAGATACACTTTCTCAGGGCCAGGTCAGTCACCTTTCCCTCTATGTCTTTCTGTACTGTTACTGGATTCACGGATACAGCACAGCTGCACTGCCTCTGTCTATGCAATGCCCAGTCCTAGCCAAGAAGTGCAGACATTCTGGTCTCTGCAGGGGTTTGACTTCTAGACCACCAGACCAGTGGGGAAGGGTAAACGGGAAGTTCAAGGTGGCAAGAAAAATATTTGTTTAAAATCCTGCCAGACAAGGGAATTCCTGGGCTCATAGCAGGGGCTCTCTGAAGAAGGAGTCCCAACATCCAGCAATTCTCTTTGGTGGGGCAAGGGAGGAGAGCTCAGTTCAATACTCACAAGTAAAGATCCCACAGCAAGCAAGCAACTCTCTTAGGGGAGGGGACAGACACTCGTCCTCTTTGGGATGAGATCTGTACCCAAAATCAGTTTCCTTAGAGTCAAAACTGTCCTTGGCAGGGAAGCCATGCACTTATCTAGCTCTTCTCTCAGCTCGGCTCCCCTCCTTTGGCTTTGTTGGGTTCTTTCTGGCCATTGTCTCTCCCTCTGGACTGGAGCTTCTGTTGAGAGCTGGTTGGCTCCAGTCAACCATTGTCTCCCATTTCACCTTGTTCTTGTTGAATGTGAAAATTGTAGTTAGGGAAAGTAGGCAACCCGAGGATTTAGCAAAACACAAAACACGTTGAAACCAAACAAGCAAATAAACAGACAAGGCTACCAGACACACAAGCACACAGATGCATCGACAATTAGAAACAACTGGACATAGAGACCAAAATCAACTACAACAGAGATGATGATAATAAAAAAAAAAATACTCTAAAAATCTTATGCAAGCACTCTCAGCAACCTTAAGAAGGGAAGAAGAGGAAGATAAGAAAAAAATTATGTATTGTTAATAAAAAAAGAAAACAAAATTTAAAAATTTAAAGAAAATTAACAATATCCAACAGGAAAAGGATGAAAAAAGAGAAGAAGAAAAAAAAAGACACCAACCATCAAAATATTGTTCATATATATGTCTCTAAACATATTTTTAAAGTTTTTTTTATTATCATCATCTCTGTTGTAGTTGATTTTGGTCTCTATGTCCAGTTATTTTATATATATACAACTATATGAATGACATAGGGGTCAACTTTACTAGGAATATATTTATATTGCAGTATACTTACTTTCTGGACACCGGGTGGCACTGTGAGTGGTTCCCAGGCTTATACCTGATTTATGTTTTACTTTGTTACCAAGATTACCCTCATATCTGACCTATAGAAGGAGGTGCCTGTTGTTGCCATTTCTGAAATGTCTAAATATGTCTGTTTTCCAACTGGCTGCCCAACCTCGGCTGATCTGCTCCAGATGGCACCCATCTGACCTCCAGATTTGGTGCAGGAGTCCACACTTCACCAACTTCTCCACTCAGCACCTAGTTTCCCACGAACTGGGAATTACAATCCTACATGGGGCAGGGGCTGGTTGCCACTGGCACCCCCATTTTAGCAGCAGTGCTGAGATTTTTGCGCCAGTGTCCAGCAGCTCAAGATTACACTTTTAAGGTCAACAATCTGCCAGTTCACTGCACACCCCGAGCTGGCAAGCTACACAAATATTCCCCATCAGGAATGATCAAGTTTATTCATTCACACCTGTTGTTCTGGAAAAAGTTGCCAGTGGCGGGTTGCCATTTTCAATGTTTCAAAATGTGTCTATTCCTGGGTGGGATTCATTCCCCTTAATTTTCTATGGGGCTGCCTAGCCCCCTGCCACTCAGTACGGCACCCTCTCTGGTCACGAAATTCCACTCACGAGTCCACACTTCCCGGATCTTTTGACAAAACACCTCATTTCCCACAAACTGGGAACTGTAGTCCTCTGTGGGGGAGGGGCTGTTTGCTGCCGCTGCTGGGGCTGCTTCAACAGTGGCACGAAAAATTCTCTAGCAGATTCTGCAGCTCCGGGTTACATTTTAAATTCAGCAATCCAGCATCTCACTATACCCCCCATAGCTGCCTGTCCACACCATCACTCCACACGGGGGAAGATCCAGCCACTCTCTCACTCACCTTAAGATTTGGGAGAGTTGCCCTAGTCATCCTCCTATCCACCATCATGCCCCGCCTCCTAAACTCCATTTCTATAGCCTGCATTCCTCATTTGTAGATTTTTCTGTCTTGCTCCTATATTGCTACTTTATAATACTGGGAACTGTGGGCCAGAAATTACTTTTATATCATAAATTTCAGTGTAATATATTAATCATAATTTTATATGAAATAAGTCTCATTATATTATTACTTATATGTTTAATGTCTAGAAAATATTCACAGGTTAAAAGTAGATGTTAATTTTTTTCTTTAAATTCGCATTTATTTTATTTGTCCTTAGTACATTCAAAAAACAAAATTTGACAAAATGTGTCTGTGTTTTGTATGCTAGCCATGTGCTAATAAGAGGTCAAAAATCATAGACATGCCTCTTGATATAAAAAAGCAGGATGCCTTTTTATAAAGGGAGTAAATGAAAGGAATCCTTTGCCAATATTCTCTCCTAACAAAAATCCTCATTAGTATTTGTTCAGGATTGTTGCCCAGAGATAAAGGTTTTACAGCAAATATTTGCTAAGACACCACAAAATTTTACTTTAAACTCAGAAGATATGTTTTAAAAGAGAGATAAAACAAAGAGAATAATAAATTAAAGAATGTGCTTTCTCCTTGCTATTAGAGAAGGAATGCATTAGCTCATACCAGCCCCCCAAATACACCAAAAACTAAGGCAAAAACACGTTTGCCCTTAGAGTTCATTTGTTTTGACCTGGTGCCTGGTTTTACAGGTAAACTTCTGCAGAGATGTCCTGGTGCTTGGTATGTGCCAACTGCTGTTTAGATAGTGCTCGTGTTATGTACCTAAAGATAAAGAACTGTCTCAAATAAGTCTCTCAGTGTGATGTACCTACAATTGATATTGTTGCTCCTTGTCAGTGCTATTGTTGCCACTCTGGAATATTCTTGTTAAGAAGAACTAGAAGAATTCGATGTCTAAAGTAAATTAGTGTCTGGGCCTCCACAGAATATCGTACACGTCTATTCCTTTCACATACACGTTGATCGTTGTGTCTGGAAAAGAGGAAATTGGAAAAATGGCCAAAAATGGCTTTCAAGTGTTTATAGGGCAGAGAGGAATAACAATTGACTAAAATGAAGATGCTACCTTCCTTGAGGGTATGACAGGACTAGAAATGGACTTTAAAATACAACAGGAGAGAGGTAGGTTTCCACATGAAAGGACGTTTACTGATAGAGATAAGAGACTATCCTTCCTGACTGTGCATACGTCTTAAACTATTAATGCGTACTCCTGCTCAGTTGATGACAAATGAATAAGATTATAACATGTAGGACGTTTCACTACTTGGTCTATATCATATGAATTCCTCGCCCACACACAAACCAAGTGATCAACAATCGTCATTATGAAATTGGCGAGTATCTGGTTAACATACCACCTCAAAACATGTACTTAGCAAAGCAAAAACTTCAAAACTCAGTAGAAATATATGTGATGCTCAACATACTTGGCCACTTCTTGCAGAATTCACTAAGTTCTGCAAGAAAGAGACAAACTGCTTGCCTGACTTAACATAGGAAAAAATAGAACTTTAATAAAACATTTTTTGCCTACAGCCAGAAATCCAAGAATACTGATCATCTGATCATCATAAATTTTGCAGAACTGCAAAGTCAAAATTATTTGTCTGATGGTAAAGCTAGCACATGCAAAAAACAGGAGGCAAGAAGGGAATGAAAGCTGGAATCACAAAGCCCCAAAGAAATAGTTCTGACCCATCAGGCATCTTACAAATGCTTTACTGCCCAATAAAAGTAATGTGCTCTGTCATCTGGGGCGCATCCTGTTAGAGGGGATGATTTGTTATGCTCTCTCATCTCAGACTGAGGGGTGGAGGAAAGCCCTGAGCTCTGCCATTAAAAGAAGCTGCAAGTGGGCGGTGCCTGTGCCTCAAGGAGTCGGGTGCCAGCCCCTTATACCAAAGGTGGCAGGTTCAAACCTGGCCCCGACCAAAAACTGCAACAACAACAAAAAGAAGCTGCAAGATAAGAGGCAGTTTAAAGGGCTTCTCCTCTGTGAGATGCCTGGCTTGGTTTCTAGCCCAGATTATGACCAGAAATTGAATTAGCCAGTCAGTTACTATGGTAAATCCCAGGAAAAAACAGGTCATTCGTTGCTCAGTAAAGATGTCTATCGCTAGATCTGCATAAGAGTACTAACACAAAATGAGCCTCCAATCTAGTAGAATTCCTAAAAGATAAATACATATCTAGCCCCATTGAAGCAAGGTCTTGGAGGTTTAGGGGGAATGAATATACTCCCAGGACTGAGTGCAAGCAGGTGAGAAATTAGTCCTTGTTACTTTTGTCTAACGAATTTTCAAATATGCTACAGAAAGGTGCTACTTGTTGTAACCAGTCTCCCAAACTATTCCCAGGATGTTAGTGAACCAATGCTCTGTATAGTCCCATCCATGTTCAATCTGGGCTGTCCCTGTGACCAGCTTTAACTAACAGTGCAGTGAAGTCCTCCTGGGACAGTTTTGGGCTCGAGCTTTGAGAAGGCCTAGAAAGCTCTCTAGAGGGCCCTGAGCTACCATGTAACAATTCTACCCACTGCACTGGAGCGGCCACAGAGTGGGTTTGTGTGCAGAGCCTACATGAATAGAAGGAGGACCTGCCACCCAGGGATGGAGAAAGACCAGCGTGCCAGCGTGGCCTTTGGAAACGCCAGCCAGCCCCAGGGGCCATCACACTGCACTACAGAAAGCGAGTGACACCCACAGAATCACAAAGGTAATAAAGTGGTTGCTTTAAGCCACCACATACTGGGTGATTTTGTAAGCAGCAATAGATCACTGGAACAGAAGCTGCCACCTACTTTTATTGGTTTACATTTCTATTAGTAAATATGTGTTATTACTGTGGTTAACCTGCTTATCAACACGTACTATAAAGGAAGACTATGGAGTGTGTGAAGCCTCGTTCAGACCAGACTGGTTAGAATGCTCACAGCATCAGCCCTGGGCCCAGAGCAGGGTGTAGCTTCTACCCATGAGCTGGGCTAGGAAGAAGGTTATGAGAGGATTCTGAATTTGTATGTGGAAAAGTTGTAGTGCTGGGAGGAAAAACACTTGAAATAATTTGTATAAGGAAAAGAGTACAATTGGGGGTAGGAGGAATTTTTTTTTCAGGCCTTTTCTCACATTACTACCCCATTCTTTTTGACAAAGTAGCCTTCTTTGGTAGGAGCCTGCTGTACGTATTGGAGCAGCACAGAGGTCATCCCAACACCACCACACGGTGCTGAACTCCTGGGGAGGTCCACACAAGGGCTGCTTATGGTGAGAATATGAGTCTAAGTGTGCTGCCAGGTTGCTTACCGGTCGTGTGGGCAGAGCCTTTATGAAAAAGAAACTAAACCAGGCAGAGAAAAATATGTCTTAAATAAAAAAAAGAGGAAGAGAGTCTGGACAAAATTGTTCCAACACCCACACAAGTGATAATCAGCCTTCCCAGGAATGTGTAGGATAAGCCAATAAATTCTCATTCTTCTTGTTCTTCCTGCTTCATTGTTATTATGACGGTTATTATTATCTGCTTTTGAGTTGTAATTTCATGGGAAGTGTATGGCTAATGTTATCTATACAAAATTTTGCTGTAACTTTCCTCAAGAATCAAGTGCAAATTTATGCTTGACAAGTAAGTATAAATTCTCTGTACCGTCTCCTTTTCTTGGGAGGAGTATTATGTGAGGGTTATCTGTGATGCTGCCCTGTGTCATAAAGGCCTCTATGAATCCTTCACGAATGAACTTTGTACAGCCTTATTGCCTCTCGAATGTGTTTCAGAAAGTGTGACTTCCCCAGTTTGTTTCATTATGACCCCCTTTCAGGCTGGCAGTCTAGAGGAATGTGTGACGAGAACAGCATTAACAGATCACCTGCAGACCCTAGGTCACAGAGCCAAGTGCAGGAACACTTGGGGTTAAAAACAGGAAGTCAGGTAAGATCCTATATGCATCAGTCTAGGCGTGAAATCACTGGGAGCCAGAAAGAGAAAAGTGAAGGCTGGTTGTAAGGTAAATCATGACACTATAACCTGAAGCCATACCAGGCAGAAGAGCCCTAAAATCTGAATAGCAAAGCCTACACATGAAATAAAAGGGTGATAAATCACCGTAATAGAACAAAAGGATGCAAGGATCCCACCCAAAAGAATTTCACTAAAGGTTGTAAAGACCACGTGTAGTAGCTCAGGCCTGTAATCCTGGCACTTTGAGAGGCCGAGACAAGGCAGGAGGATTGCTTGAGGCCAGAAGTTTGAGAACCACTTGAACAAGAACAAGAGCAGGTTTCTACAAAAAACAGAAAAATCTGCCTGGCAGGCTGATGCATGCCTGCATTTACCTACATGAGAGGGGTGGGTAAGAGAATGGCTTGAACCCAGGGGTTTGAGGTTGCACTGAGCTCTAGAGTGGGCAGCAGGTGAAGACCTAGCTCAAAAAAAAAAAACAAAGCCTAATAAAAAGGAGTCTTGCTAAACACGCCCATTGCTCACTTGGCGTGTGTGTGTACTTGAAGGAAGACATCATGAAGATGGTAAAAATTAGGAGCAGAACCTCAACTGCTTTATTAAAATAAGAACACTTCAACTTCACTTTTTAAATAATTCTTTTCCAAAGTGTGCTCCCTGGCACACTATTCTCACATCATGTCCTGTAGTTAATAAGATTGAGAAACAACACACATGGGTAAGATGGGGAAACAAAACGTAACGTACGCTTCTCTCAAAGATCCCAAAACGGTAAAACAACATTAAGGTTAAAGAAGTTTGCGGTAAAGAGACCAGTTAGCATTTATTACTCTAAGAGTATTCAACTCATTCAGCAGCTGCTAAACTCTCCGCAGATCAGCTCATTAGCACTTTGTCTGAAAGAAAGATCTTTCTATTGAAGGCTTCCTGTGAAAGTGCCAGGCTCTTTAGCATGGCATCAATGTTCTATAATTCACTCCAAATTAATACCGGCCCAGCCACACGGGGTGACTGCAAATCCTAAATGGCACATACATTTTTATGAAGCCATGTCCTTCTTCTATCCAATAACAGTCTTTACTCAATTTTTTAATTGAGTTCAAAATTCTACTTCCTCTGTGATATCTGTCCCAATTCCCGAAGTGTGATGTTTTTTCCTCTAAATTTTCACAGTAGTGATGTATTCTCTTTTAAGCACTAGTTTGGCTGAAAATTAGCATTATTTATTAAGCTAAAATTTCTTTCATTATTACAGTTTATTGTCGTATACCCTGAAGCCTAAGAGCGTAATATGAATAGAAGAAGAAAGCTAAAAATAAGTTAAATTAAATCCAATCATACAGAATTATATTTAGGAATTTACTAAATTAGAGCTCTGCACAATGATGATGTAAGAAAAAAAAAGTAGGTGGCTATATTTAGGCATAGAATCTTTCGACTATTTCATATCAGATAAAAATGCAATGTTATGAATTCCTTAAGGTTAATCGAATTGGCTCACTGTTACTCCCTTGAGACAATCCAGCATCATCTCTTCATATTGCACCTTTTCAAGCCAGAAAAGCTGGAAATGACACTTTCTATGTGTTTAAATATCAGAAATTCTCCAGTGCAGTCTCTGGCTCTCATATTTTTCATTGCATAATGCTCTTCTGGAAATAATGAGGCGATTGGGGCTCCTATGTAACTCGTCTTTTTCCATCAATATAGTGAAAAACCCTTCACTTTAAAATTAATGGTGAATCTCATACTGATTTGTATGTAAAAATGCAGTGGGAATTACATCTGCACCTAAGAAGAGTCATTGTCATAGCAGGGTGGCGCAAAAATGAGAAAAACACAAAATGGGTGTTGGAGGCAGACAATTCTGGATGGAAGTCATGTCCAACCATATAATATTAAGGTGGTTAGAAAACTCTCCAAATCTACTTATTCATAGAACAAGAATAGTAGCACCTATTTTGAGGTATTGTTATTCAAATTAAATGATTACAGGCAAAACGCCTTACAGCTAACGTACCTTCACCAAATATCTTCCAGCTTTATTAAGCTTGGAAATGTTTACAAGCTTTATAAAGATCATATCCTTGGGCCCTTTATGACATAAACCCAGGATGTGTAGAGCTTAAGGTTTATGGAGGGAGCTGATTTTTTTTTTTTTATTCTTTGAGTAATAATTTCTTGATAACCTGTCTATATATGTCAGGCACTATGAATAGGACATGAATACATATCTTCCTGTTCTAAAGGTTAGACAAATATATGATCAGATAATCATCAAATTATTGAAAAATAAAATACATGTAATAACAGAGTTACTGTTAATTTAAGAACACAAAAATCTAGTAACTGTTGAAATGTTGGAGGGTGACTAGTGCTGATCTTCTGTACTTGACTCCTAAACCAATTAAGTAAATATGATAAGGACTACAACAAATGGAAGTGAAAAACATCTCTTTGGGCACTGATCAAATGTGTGGTCATGGTGTAGAGTTCAATGTGAGGGCAAATTGGATTCATAAGCTCCTACACTGAAAGAGAATCACCCAGTTATAAAAGCTGTGTGCCATTCCAAAGGAAAATCATGATACCCTGCTCGTGAAATGACCAGGAGCAGTAATGACTACAAGCTCTCAGCTGGAAAGCTGATCTCTGAAAAGGAAGGAAAAGTAACACTAGCAAGCCTAGCTCATTCTTTGGAAATTAACCAAGCAAGGACATATCTCACCTTCTTGGGGTTGAATGAGGAAAGATTAGTGGAAAGATGAAAGAGGCCCAAATAATTCCCTGGAGTTCTCTTGACAACAGAGCAGGAAAAAGAAGTCTCGCTCTAAAAACAGTACATTCTGTCCTTTTCTGTTTGCCATCACTTTCCTCTGTTCAGACCTGTTCTCCCAGTGTAATTATGAAGTATGTCCCTTCTCACACCTGAACCAGTTTAAGGTTGCATTACAAAGTTTGTAATATTAGGGAATAGGCAGTTTTCTCTGGGAGTAGGCATTGTAGCATAGTCTTTTAGAATGAATAAGAGATTGAGACTAAGAGAGAAGTGATGGAATAATAGGTAAGAGAAAGAAATACAAACCCCATGTAGAAAGCATGAAGAAATAACTGAGCCAATAGTGTAGTCCATATAGAAGTCACAAAAATTTATATGCTGGGAATCACCTATGGCTCAAGGAGTAGGAAGTCAGCCCCATATACTAGAGGTGATGGGTTCAAATCCAGCCTTGGCCAAAAACTGCAGAAAAAAAAAAATTATATGCTGATGGATCATCAAACATAAGGAAGAAATGGTAAAAAAAATAAAGAAAGAAAGAAAGAAAGAGAGGGAGAATGACATCAGATTCCTATAGAGAAAAAGGGAAGTTGGGATCCTTAGTTACAGATGGGCTTTCTTATAGCATTGCTTAAGAGATTATTTATTTTCACGTTCAACATAATTCCACTGTCTGGCTTGCACAAAATAGTCTGTCTAAACACAGATACATCACAACTTGATTTCCATAATTATTTTCCTCTTCATCGTAGCATTTTGTGTATAGCTTCTTTTCCAAATAAACTGAAAGAATAGATTAAGACTTAAAATGCACTTTCAAATACTTAGCATTATTTGATGGATATTCTTTCTAGAACAATTTTAAAATTCATAATGTGTTTAAACATAATATATCAACTAAAAGATCATTCAGTATCATGTAGAGTCATTTTCTTGTAGAAATCAAAAACACAGATACTCAAGTATATGTGTTTACATTGTAAGACAAATTGTCATATGTTTAGGTAATGTGGAATAATCACCTTTTAGCATTTTTATGAACTGAGTCATAAGATTGAGTATATTTTAGTCTATGCTTAATTATGGAAGAATATTGCATAAATTTTTAAAAATTATATTTATTTTAATAAAATTTCACTTTTTGTATTTTACCAGGTAGCACTAAATTTCACTGTAAAAATATTTAAAATCTAAAAGTTAGAAAGAGAAAGACTCTTCTTACGTTCATACTATTCTGTGTTGTCTCAATTTCTGTCCACTGAAGGCCTACTAATGTGTCAGTCTTTTCCTATGTTATTATTTAATTATTCAAAACATCCCTATGAGACGCAAGTACTAACTTTATACATGTACATGAGAAATTTAAGACTCAGAAATGGATAAGATAGAATTTAACAAAACCATGTTGCCAATGATTAACAGAACCCAATTTTAAATTCTAATGTACTTAACTTAAATTCTAATACACTTAACAAGAAATTAAATGATCTTTTGACTGCACCACATTGCTTCTCTGGCATTACCACACTTAGAATTATACTCTAAAAGGATTTCGTAGGGTCTCACTTACACCACTACCTAAACTGTAGCTGTTTTTATATCACTCAACTTACAGGAATGTCATTATCAGTCAGATATTGTCAAGTGATGATTTAATGACAATCACATTAAAATCCATTCTTCATCTATTCAGAGGAAACAAATCATAAAATCCTGTTCCCAGAAAACTTTCTCCCTCCCCTGCCATAATTTTTACGATCAAGGAGACAAACAAAGGAGAAGTTGGGGAGGTATTTCTGCGGTTTCTCCCCCATCACCCTGATGTATTGTCGTTTACAATTTCAGTATCTCTAGTGCTACCTCATTACTAAACCCCCACTTAGAGGAGTGTAAAAATATTTCTCTTTGATACTTGGCTCTTTTTTATTTTTACCGTGTTTTAATCAATAGGTCTTTTGATTGTGGGAGGGAAGCATTTGTGATTTAGGTTGACCCATAGCATTTCTGAGGCTGCTCCAAATTTCAAGCTAATCCATTTATGTTTTGTCATTAACTTTGAGCTCTTGAAAAAAATTTCCCAGTCCTTGCTCATATGAAGAGGTTTCATATAAACCTTTAAAAAAATTCTTATAAGCCAGAGAGAAAATATCTCTTTTGACACAATGTGTATACATTGCCAAGCGCAACAGCAATTTAGAAAGCGTGTATTCATTTGAAAACCTGACTCTTGAATAAAAACAAACAAACATAAGAGGCTGTAATCCTTGAACTGTAGAAAAAGAATTCTGAATCTGTATACCTTTGTAATCTGGGAGCTATTGTATCTGAGTATGTAATACTGAAACATTAGAGGGACATGGAAAACAAGTTATGTGGAATTAAAAGTAGTTGATCACCTTTGTTTTGTTGGGTTCATCTGTTCATGGATAGAGTCCCTGGGTATCAAAAAAAGGAAACTTTCACCCATATAAGATTTTCCAACATCTCCCATCTTTAAAACAAAACACCTTCTATATTCAGCTCAGACCTCTCCTGGCACATTTCAGTTCAGACTTTTCTGTCTTCCCACTATCTCTCAAGCAAAATACTCTACAAAAGCAATCAGTAACTCATTCTGCTGAATACTTTTCCCTTTATTCTCCAAAAGTCAAATTATTTTAGCCTTTTTTTAAGGCTAAACCATATTTTAAGGTTTCACTCTGAACAATTTCCTAATTATCCTTAATGATTACCTAATGAAAACTTGAACACAGGACTGAGTTTGAGTTCCACTGATGCTAAATAGACAAACTACTACTACCAACATGGGAAATTTCAGCATGATCCTCAAAAACTGTAGCAACATCTGTGCTGTGGCTATGTACAAACAAGTACAAAATATTGACAATAGCTGGTAACAATTGCCTAGGAATTTTTCTGAACTCCATACATAAAAAAATCTGTCAAAGTTATTACACTCTTAAAAAGCCTATTTTTATTGTTTATTTCTGTTTTGTTTTTGTAGCCCTTTCTTTTCAGTTAGTCGTGGAAATGCATGCTACCGATACAAGGAAAAAGAATAAAGGAAATAAAAGAGTCAATTTCATGTGAAAAATATAGAAAAATGAATGGAAATGATAAGATATACAGAAAAATGGATGACAAATGATAAGCACCAGTGAAGCGTCAGAATGTAATTATTTTGGGGGGGTCAGGGGGAGCTGGAAGGGAATGAAGAGAGCACTGAAGTGCCCTCCCTGAGAAAGGAATCTGAACCTTCTCCTGCCCCGGGGGCGAGGGAGGACTGAGGCGCCTAGATGTTTGGAAAACTGAATTTCCATGGAAATTTTGTAGAACATTTACAACTCTCTAAAAATTGAAAAGTAGAAAAGTATACCTCATGTCAGAATCCCAGAGAAGCAGAAAGCCTCCCAGCCATGGCTATGTGGCTCAAATATACCTATTTCCATCCAAAAATCAAGAACTTTAACCCCGATATGCTTCCAAATTCATGGAGACATTTACTAGATACTTACTAGACACAAAAAGATAAAGTCTTTTTATCTTTCTATGCAAAATGTGATTACTTAGAATACATTTTTGTCAAAAAAAATTGAAGCTTACCCATGTCTTTTTCTTTTACTTTTATAAGTGGCCACATTGGCACCACACCCTTGTCTTTGATAAGATGGTTAAAGAGATTCTATCAATTTTTTTATGCAGTTTTATTTACCTTCTGAAACAATTAATATAGGGTTAACTTTTTTATATCCATTGGCTTTTTCTCTCTGA
The DNA here is from genome assembly GCA_963573935.1 of Arctocebus calabarensis. Lineage (NCBI taxonomy): Eukaryota > Metazoa > Chordata > Mammalia > Primates > Lorisidae > Arctocebus > Arctocebus calabarensis. The sequence goes on from CAUYON010175807.1 coordinate 16,959, forward strand.
ATATTCTTCAGTGCTCTCTACAATGTCAGAAATTTATTCTTAAACTGCTGTTCTGAATATGTCTAATAATCACTCTCATTGTTCTCTTATAAAAGGTATTTAATTAAAAAAAAATCTTTTCTTTAGTAAATGCACCCTTCCATCATGATTACTATTCCAACCCAATTGTCTAAGTAAGAACTCAGGGAATATTCATGATATAAATTTAATTGGGTAAGGAAGATATTTGACCTTGTTTAGCACAGAGGAAGGTGATTAATAAGGTTAAGAACAAGAAAAGGAGGCAGAGATTTGACATTTCTGTGTAGAGTATATTCAGTATAGAGGTAATTTGCTGATGTCCAATGGGCTTGGACAAATTTAGCTGTAGGCATCAAGAAAGAGGTCAAACCTAGAAGCAAATAGAAAGAGAAAGAAATGGGCAGATGGCCACAGTCCAGAGCAAAGAAAAGTTTTCTGACACTCTTGTGTGCTGACAGAAAACCTGGAATCTCCAAGATCACTAAGCTAACTGCCCCATTTATTCTGAATCTTTTGTTTTTGTTTTCTGCCATTTTTCTACCAAAATAATTTTTGTGTGTGTTTCCAGAGATTGTTTTAGTTGACATACAATTGTCACATATACATATACATACGCAAATATATTATTGATATATGGGATATAGAATGGGATTTTATACATATATATGATATGTAATGAAGTAATCAAGGTAACCAGCATATCCATTACCTCAAACTTTTATCATTGCCTTGTGTTGAGAATATTCTAAACCTCTTTTTTCATTTTAGAACATGTACAATAAATTATTTTTAGTTAAAAATAGTTGTTCTCACCCTACATTGACTATAGATAACATGGAACTTACGTCTTGCTGCTACATGTACTTCTGTATCTTTTAACCAACCTGTCCCCTCTGTGTTTCCCTTCCAAATCTCTAATAACCATAATTCTATCCTCCATTCCTATCAGCTCAATTATTTTTAAGCACCCACATGAGTGAGAATATGCAGCATTGTTTTTCTGTGCTTGACTTATTTCCCTTAGCAAATTGCCCTCAGGAACATCCAGATCACCACGCATGACAGGATTTCATTCTTGTTTATGACTGAGTAGTATTCCATTGTGTAGATATAGCACATTTTCTTTATTCATTCTTCTGTCAATAAACATTTAGTTTGATTTCATATTTTGGCTATTGTGAGTAGTGCTTCAATAAACGTGGGGATACAGAGTTTATCTCTTTTCCCTGGATAAACACCCAATAGTGGGGTAGGTCTAGCTATACTTTTCTACATTCCCACCAATAGTGTATATCAGGTTCTAACTGACATTGCTTTGTTCAAGGTCACTGTGTTGTATCATTGATGAGAAAACAGACATTCTGCCAAGGCCACCATCTGCATGGTCTTCTCACATCCTCTCCAGGCCTGGCAAAGCTGATTATGTTACACATCATTTTATACGGTTTCTAGGAACCCACTGATGCAATGAAGTGAAGACTTACTGTATAAGACCATTCTGTACACCCTCTCCAGCATCTACCATTTTTTGTCTTTTTGATAATAGCCATTCTTACTACAATGAGATGGAATCTTATCTTGCTGTACTTTTGATTTGAATTCTCTGATGGTCCTACCATAAGCCTTGACCTACTTTTCTATGAACATGGGTAAAACCCTCTGGTTTATACATGTGGAGTACCTTTCTAAATCAATAATATTAGAAGAAAAAATTATGTAAATTACCCAAATAGTAAAGGGAAGTTGTAAGTCCTACAAATTGTGAAATACATCAAAATATACTTATAATGCATTTTTTTTTCTGTAAAAAGCAGAAACATTTAGGTTTTATTGTATTTTTAAAGATACCCATGTCCACCAAGGTTCTTTTTTTCTATGTATTTAAGATGTCTTTCCTGGAGGGGTAGCTACATTGATAGATTAAGCATTTGCTTTCTACTTCTCCGTCTACTAAACTAACAGTTCTTATATAATATTCAAATGTCTAAATGGTCTAGGTCTTAATTTATGCAGTTATAAGATACCTGGAATTTATTTATTTATTTTTTATTTTTAGGCTTGGAATGAAGCACCATTTCCTATGCTGCCTGACATCCCTATGTACTTGAGAAACTGCTGCCCACTGAGATAGCTCCCATCAAGGAGCCTTTAGGTTTCCATCTGTAATGAAGCAATACAAGTTGGTTTCACCCTGAATTAGCAAAGGTACCATTAACAATAGTGTTCATTTAATGTGAACATTTTCAATTTGTCTCATACCTAAAATCTTAACGGTTCCTTCTTAAATATTAATAGCAGTAGGTACCATTATAATAGTTGTGGTAGAGACTCAAAGGGAGGTGTTTGCTTTATTAGTTTAAATTATAACACTAGAGAAACTCATGGATTCAAATTAAAACTCTCCACAATACATCTGAAAGGAAAATCTTTCAAAAAAGTAAAAAAGAAAAACTGCAGTCAGTAGAACCAGGGTGAGGTATGGAAATTAAAGCTTTTCTAAATATTTTCTATTTCAACTTTTCCATCTAAAGAAAGAGACAAAATCACTACCATATCCCAAGTCTCAAAAATGTCTAATTATTCATATGAAACAACAACAAAAATGCCTCCAGGTGCAGTTGGACACCTGGTAGATTAGTGTCTCAGAAGGAAACTATGGATATGTAGCATTTTTTTCTTTAATATTCTTACAGAAGCTCTATGAAAGCCACGTCTTATCTGGGACCTGGAAGGAGTCACACCACAGGTGTTTTCACAGAAACCCTGTCCTTCCTCTTTAGCATTCTTATTTTGTTTTAAATGGCCTATAACTTTTAGATCGTTCTTCTCTCAAACCCATTACCTTTGAAAACTGATTATCCCAACTTCTTCCAATTAAGACAGAGAGGAAACCAAGATAAGAACCTTCATTGAAGCTAATTTATAGCTTTCATATGAAGGCTAAAACCCAATTATAGCACAAGAATACAGGGAAAAGAGAAAGGGAGGGGAGGTGAATGGGGAGGATGGGTAGAGGGAGGGCAAATAGTGGGATCACACCTATGGTGCATCTTAGCAGGGTACTGGTGAAACTTATTGAATGTAGAGTATCAATGTCTTTATATAGTGTTCAAGAAAATGCCATGAAAGCTATCTGTAACACTATGGTCAAAATATTTGTGATTGTATATGAAGCACATTGTGCTCTATGATTGCACCAATGTATACAATTATGATTAATAAAATTATTTAAAAAAATGAATAGATATCAATAAACAACTTCAAACAAAAGTAGAAAAAATTGTTTGAACTGACCCAAATCCCACATTCAATATATTACTAAGTGTGACAAAACAGGCAAAATTATAGTTTCATAGTTTAGTTTCCTAATGTCACATTAGCATAATCCCTAGTGTCACCAGGGAACCTGACACCCTGAAGCCTATGTCTAGGCACAGGAGTTTCTTAATAGTTTTCCTTATCCAGGTGGGGAGTGATTTTCAGTGCAAAGATATTTTTCCCACAGTAAGTGATGACTAATTGTGAAATTGTTATGTTCCATTGTGGACCTAATAATGTTTCTTTCTCCAAATAAGTTGTTAATATGTAAGTAAAATTTGGAGCAGTATTAACTCTGAAGCTTCTGGGAAACAGATTAACCCAAATAGAGTATAATAAAATAGTAAGTTTAACCATTAAAAATGAACCACATAGGCTTGGCACCTGTAGCTCAGCAGCTAGGGTGCCAGCCACATATACCAGAGCAGGTGGGTTCGAATCCAGCCCAAACCTGCCAAACACCAATGATAAATACAACCAAAACATAGCCAGGCATTTTGGCAGGCTCCTGTAGTCCCAGCTTCTTGGAGGCTGAAGCAAGAGAATTGCTTAAGCACAAGAGTTTGGGGTTGCTGTGAGCTGTGATGCCACAGTACTCTACTGAGGGTGACATAGTGAGACTTTGTCTCAAACAAACAAACAAAAGGAATTTCATGCAACTTACTGAATTCATTTTCTTAACTCCTTATTCTCTTTTCTTGCTGCCAAATGAACTGTGAAAAAAATTTTTCAATATTTAGTGATTTGCAGATTTTTGTAATCCTTTTCTTGTTAAGTAGTTCCTCCACTCATCTAAGTTTTCAAACAGGAAATCTAAAGAGCACAGCAAGACCTCTCCTCCCAATTACATCTCATATGTACACACACTGCTATTTCTTAATTACTTTATTTTAATTAATTAGTTACAAGTTTTGTAAAACCATGACTAACATTACAGTGACTCTGAAATTACATGTTTCTCAGTCCCATAATTCATCATTCAGAGAGGCATGTGAGTGGAGACATGGTCACCAAGTCCTTCCACTCCTACAGCGTAAAAATCTCTTGCATTTTTCCCCCTTCTCCTTGTCTTTTGCCATTATCCTCATTTAGACTCTTTCCTCTTGTACTGGCTATTCTTTGTTAACCCCCTTAAATTTATTCCATATTACTCTTTGTCTTTTTCAGTGCCCAGGATGGCTGTCCTCTATGGGGTTTCCTTGCCATTTGGTGTCTGGTTGGGTTTAGTTTGGCAACACCAGAAAGATAGGGAGGGTGGGAAGAGAGAGAACAGGATTAACACTTTTCCCATTTCCTCCCTGCTTCTGTGTGGTTCTGCAAGTTGCTAGTTTTCGTTATGATTACATCTTCTCCTGAAATTCCAGCTCTCAGCCAGACTTTCATACCCTAAGGTTGGTAAAGCTTAAAGATAATAATGACTTCCTGCTCTTTATAGTTTGAATCTGCTGGTTATGTTAATTCTACCCAAATCTCAGTAAAAACTTTCTTTACTAAAATGTCTTTTCATAAATTCCAGCATTGTGTGCCTTGTCTTTTCTTTTCACACACAGAACAATTGTAATCACCTGCAGCCTCACCCCTCACCACACCTGCTTTGCATTCTTCAACCATGGACAGGGCATCCTTTCTCAAATGCAAACATACAAATACCATTCTCCAGAGCAAAATCTTTAATGTTCCTCACCATCATTGGCAATAGTTTCCAACCAGAGACTTGTCGCTTATGCACCAAAGCATTTTTCATGAATCAAAAGTCTCATGTGTACATATACCACTTTTAAAAGTTGTGTATTGTGATTAAATACGTGCCTGCTCATTCAAAACATAACTGCCTTCATACTGTGTCCTTTCATGTTTCCTGAGGAAATTAAATTTTCAATTATGTATATTAAAATAATCTTCATATTCAAAACATAATTTCTAGACTCTCTGTATTTTTCCAGTTCACTATTCTATGGCTCACCCATATGCACTTAAATTTCACTTAAGGGCCAAATTCTTTTTGCATCTTCAACGTAGGCAATCCCTTTAACTTCTGAAAGGTACCTACCCACACTCAATAATCATTTCGAGGCATGTTCTTTCTCATCTTTTATAATAGAAACATTATATTGAATAACAACAGGTTGGAGTGTGAATTATGCCCTTTATGTGTATTATTTTAATTAATATTCATTGCTGAGGTGAAGTTTAAGGGGTTGTACAAGTTTACATATCATAGTGTAAAATTAAGACTTGAAATTAGACCAGCCTTCCAACCTTTACCTTAAAAGCTAAACTATGTTTTCTAATAAGATGCCAGTCAAGAAGATAAAAAGCACTCTTGAAAAGTCCCTCTCCAGCCCCACATTTTTTTCCCATGCTATATTGCCGTGATGTGTTTGCTTGTTTATCACTCATACTAGGATATGAGATCTTTAAAGATGGAAACATTATCTTGCATTTTCTTTGTTTGTCTTTTCTTTTATTTTACCAGAACTTAACAGGATGTCTGAGTATTAAACATAGAATAATTTACAAATTCACAATTGCAAAGGTGCGGAATCAACCCAAGTGCCCATCGTCTCATGAGTAGATTAATAAAACATGGCACATGTATATACCATGGAGTTCTACTCAGCCACTAAAAACATGAATTAATTCCTTTTGCATCAATCTGGATGGAACTGGAGACCTTTCTCCCTAGTGAAGTATCACAACAATGGAAAAACAACCACATGCACTCACTATTCAATTAGAACTAACTGAATATCTCTCATGTGCACAGAGGGAAGTAAAACTCAACAAAAATGGGGCGAAAGGGAGAGACAGGAGAGGAAGAGTGAAATAATACTGGGTACAATGTACACTGTCTGGGTGATGGGCACACTTACAACTTTGTCTCAAACAGCAGGAAGTCAATCCATGTAATGTAAACATTTGTACCCATGTAATATTCTGAAGTAAAATAAAATAAAATAAAAACCCTATGTCATGAAAGTCCACAAAAAGACTGGAGAACTATTCTGGATTAAAGGAAATAAAGAGATATGACTATGCAACTCAACATGTGACCCTTGATTCTATTCTGGATTAAAAAAAAAATTGTCACATACCAATAGTCCCCACACACAAAGAAAATAATAATAATGATGATGATGCTTTATAAAGGAATAATACTACTCTTAATATTAAAATGAAGCAATATTTATTAGGGATTATTATATTTCATCATTTCTATAGTAAAAATACACTTTTTGTTTATATTCCTCATTTGCTACTAACTAGATATTTACATAGTGTGTCATCTGACCATCTAATTGAGACAATTTTCTACATTTTCTGGTATCTTTATTGTCTTAGTTACCCAAAATGATGAGCTGGCCATATACTCCAAGAAACATCAATTCTTCTGTTATCTTTAACTGACTTGGCATATAAACAACTGCTGATAGTACTCAATTTTATTACAATATTGCATGTTATTACTCATCTTCACAGTAAAAAACACTATCTGGATGTCTTCATTTGTAATTTATGTTATTTCTAATTAACTCAATTGCATAGATCAAATTTTGAAAAAATGTAGAAAATGGAAAAGCAGCCAAATATCTGTAATTTAACTATAAAATCAATGCATAAGAAAAAATATTTTTAAAAGATCTTTTGGCCACAAAATGTTTTGTGAACAAGAATACAATTTATCCAAAAAACATACTAATTGCAATCTAATTAATTGTTGAAAATATGAATTAATGATAACTGAGGCTTATTAAAATCTATTAAATGCTAGGCATTGTTCTGAGTGTTTTACATGCAATAACTCATTTAATCTTTATGACAACTTTGTACAGTAGGCATTTTATAGGTAAGAAAATTGAAGTTAATGAACAAGAAAGCAAATTTCAAAGGTTATGTACCTGATGTCTCAGGTGGTATTGAGAACACAGGCAGTCTAACTTACCATCCTGTTTAATCACTATACAATACTGTTTTTATTAACTACATAGCAAATTTAATTGATTATTGGTGAGGAACACAAGACAATTATATTGAGAATGAGAGATTACCTTACCCCATATTTCTGCCTTCAGCAGTTCTTAGGACAGGTGTATTTCCAGTATGTGAAAATGGGCTATAGGGATCATCATAATGAATTTCCATTTAGCATAAAATTTTATCTATAATTTTTCTTTTTTCTGTCCTTACATGTTAGCCTCTACATATAATTTGAGTTTTCACGTAGAGACAGTATATTGTACATAGTAATTAAAAATGCATTTCCTAGAGCCAGTTTGAGTTTGAACTCTGATTCCATCCCTTTCTGTGCAACAAGGATAATTGATTTTATAGGGTTGGTTGTGATGATTGTATCACTTAATACGAAGCACTCTGAACAATACCTGGCACAGACAAAATGCTATTTGTTACTATTTTCTCACTTAAAGGAGACTTCCTTTTGGTCAACATTGATTAAGTCTTATTATGTGGAAATTAATAAGCTATTATGCCAATTTATAGATTAGTATAATATGTCCCTTAGTAATGTGAATTATCTTTTCATGAGCTCTGAAGTCCATATAAGGTTGAGACATGGCATTAGACATGGGCTGACTAATAGGTTTATAATTTGAGAGTCATTTGTAAGAAATTGACAGTTGTTGTTTGGATAAGCAGTTTTGACGCCTGTGACCACATAAGCACTCATCAAGAAAGTACTTTTGCTAGATTCATGGTTATGCTGTGGACTGAGTCTGTAGACCTGGTTTCAGCACCCTGGACAGCACATCACACAGCCTGATGATGCTGATGCTGCTTGATAATGAGGGACTTCCTGGGCAAAGAGGTATGGTGAAACCTTTTATTTTTCAGCAACTTGAGCAAACATATACACATGTGTACATAATTCCATTAATGTCTTACATACATGGAAGTGTTTATTATTCTATTCTAAAGAAAACAAGATTATTACAGCAGCTAAATATGTCAAGCAACGAAAAGAATAGCTAGAATTTCAGCAATGCTATAGCATTCCTATATTTCTGTCTGCACCCAAAAGAATGCGTGTTCATATTTTTCTACGTTTTCTAAAGACATTAACTAATTTATTTTTATTTCACTGGAGCTTATAGGATCAGAAGTAGCAGAATTAATCAGATTCAGGGCTGTCATCCTGTGTATGAGTCCTGTTTTAATAGCAATTTATGCAAGAGCTTTATGTTTACAAGGTATTTTGAGAATATATATGTGATCTTGTTCCCTAGTGTATAATTTCTTTGTCAATATCTTTCTGCCTCAAAGATATTTACACTTAATTTTTTAAATATTTTGCTACAGAATCATAAATTCTCAGTATGCTTCTACTATAGAAGCAGAATTAAGTTTACTTCTGTTTCTTTGCATTTAAAAATAAGAGAAATTAAATTCTGAATTGATCTTAAAACTAAGTAAAGTCTCTCCAAGGTAGAGGCATTGAGAAATTTTCCATAATAGGGATTTGGCTTCCTAAGCAAAATTTTTATCTTTGCCCACCCCTTCCCTTTATAAATTCACAAAATTTCAAAATTATTTCTTTACTTTTCTTTTCAGTAATTGTCTTCTGCAAAACTTTATTTTATGTTTTAGTTTTTAAAGTGACAGTTTATTTTCAAATTATTTGATAAGGGCATGTATCTTTCAGATTTTTGAGAATTTCACTGGAGAAGATCTAGATTTTCAGAAAATAAAAATATTCCGAAAAACTAGCTAGTGAAAAGACAAGAGGAATTGTACCCTACTGGAATTATACAAAAATGCATGTCTTTCACATAAGGTAATCCAAACCTTCTGAGGGACCATTGATTGCTCTGTGTTTGATGAAACAAACAGGAATGAGGCCCTATGGAGCTCTTAAAATGCTTTGCAAGACCCAAAATTCGAGCTTCTCCCACTATGACAAAGTGCTACCTTGAAGAAATTCCAAATTTTTTTTTCAAATGCTTATCATTTACTTCTCTTGTTGTACCCTGTAACCAACAGGGCACCAGTCTCCACACCCCAGCCTCTAGTAATCACCATTCTATTCTTTATTCTATAAGTTCGAGTGTTTTAGATTCCACTTATAAGTAAGAACATGATATACACATATTTGTCTTTCTATGCCTGCTTAATGTACATTAGGTTCACCCACATTGCCATAAATAACAGATTTTCCTTCTTTGTGGAGATTGAATAGTATTTTATTGTGTGCAATAATGTAGAATGCAAACTTTTTTTGACATAACTGATTTCATGTCTCTTGGATATGCCCCCAGAGATAGAATTGCTAAATCCTGTGGCTGTTATTTTTCTAATTTCTTGAGAAACCTGCATACAGTGTTCTCTTTTCTCCACATTGTTACCAAAACTTATGTTTTATCTTTTGATGATAGCCATTCTTACAGGTGTGAAGTAATGTCTTATTATGGTTTTAATTTGCATTTTTCTAATGTTTAGTGACATTGGCTATTTTTCAGATATCTCTTCTCCATTTGTACATATTCTTTTTTTCTGTGGAGTAAGTCAGGAGAATGTATGTATTCTTTTGAGAAATGTCTGTTCAGCTCTTTTACCCATTTTTAATTGGATTATCTGTTTGTTTGCTATTAATTTTTTTTAGTTCCTCATATACTTGGGATATTAATCTCTTATCAGATATATGGCTTGCAAATATTTTCTCCACTCCACAGATTGCTTATTTTACCTTGTTAACTGTTTCCTTTGCTATGCGAAGTTTGAAGTAATTCTCTGTGCCTATTTTTGATTTTATCGTTTGAGGTATTTGGGGGTCAAACCTAAAAAATAATTGCTCAGATCAATGTCTTATAGTTTTCCCCCCATATCTTCTCATACTTTCAGGTCTTCATCTATTTGGGGATGATTTTTTTTTATGTATAGTGTGGGTCCAGATTCATTCTTCTACATGTGGATATCCAATTTTCTCAATACTCTTTATTAAAAGGAATGTCCTTTTTGTGTCATGTGTTCTTTGCACCTTCATCAAAAATCAATAGAACATAAATGTGTGGTTTGTTTGCAGCTTCTCTCTTCTGGTCTACATTAAAATGTCTATTTTTATGCCACCACAATGCTGTTTTAAATAATTTAGTTTTGAAGTATAATTTAAAATCAGGTAGCATCATGCCTCCAGTTTTGTTCTCTTTAATCAAGATTTCTTTGACATATGTAAGGGAGCCTGTACCCACATCACTCCCTGGGGATGACCTTCCCTTGTATTACAATGTGATAATGATGAGTCTGAATGTCCTGGCATCTAAGAAAGTGTCCTACAGCTTGAAAGCAGGGATGTGCTTAAAGTCATAGTAGAAAGCCCTGTGGAATAAGGCAGCTATTGTGTTTGGTTTAAGATGATGAAATAAAGGGGTGTGGCTGCAGAAATTCTAATTCCTTGGTTTGGAGATTAAAAAGGGTTAAAATTCCTTTTTTTTTTCTAAGCACCATCTCTCTCTTTTTAATCTCTCTTCCAAATTCTTATAATACTCTATTGCTGCCTCTTTTGACATTGTACTTTTTTTTTATTATTTTACCCCATATGAACATTCCTTACCCTATGACACATCAGCTTCTTCTTTTTTTTTTTCTTTTATTTGTCAGAAGAGCCCCTCACCCAGGGGGTGTGTTATACATGCTCACAATGTGCACATTAGGTGAGATCCCACCTCATGCCCTCCCTCCTTCTGTCATATGTTCTCCCCCACCACTTCCCTCTACCTCCAAACTCGACTATAATCGTATTTTATTGTTTTTAATGAACATGAAATTGTTTATATATTGATTTCAAATTAGTATGGAGTACACTGGATTTTTGTTCTCCCATTCTTATGATACTTTACTAAGAAAAATGTATTTCAATTTCATCCAGGTAAATGTAAGAGATGTAAAGTCTCCTTTTTAATGGCTGAGAAATATTCCATGGTACACATATACCACAGTTTGTTGATCTATTCAAGGATTGATGAACATTTAGGTTGCTTCCACAACTTAGCAATTATGAATTGAGCTGCAATAAACATTGTAGTGCAAATTTTTCTTTGTGGTAAAATGATTTTTGATCTTCAGGATAAATACCACTAATGGGAATGCAGGATTAAATGAAAGGTCTACTTTAAGATCTTTGAGGATTCTCCATACTTCTCTCCAAAAGGGATGTATTAGTTTGCAATCCTACCAGCAGTGTAGAAGTGTTCCCTTCTCTCCCCATCCACTCCAACATCTGGTGTTTTGGGGCTTTGTGATGTGGGCTAATCTTTCTGGGGTTAAGTAATATCTTACAGTTGTTTTGGTTTGCATTTATCTGATGATTATGGATGATGAGCTTTTTTCCATGTGTTTGTTGGCCATTCATCTGTCATCCTCAGTGAAGTTTCTGTTCAAATCTCTTTCCCACTTATTCGTTTGCACTTTTATTATTGTTTAATTGGCGTTCTCTATAGATTTCAGTCATCGGGCCCTTGTCAGATTCATAACACGCAAAAATATTCCCCCATTCTGAGGGCTGTCTGTTTGCTCTATTTGTGGTTCTCTTAGTTGTGCAAAAGCTTTTTAGCTTGATCAAGTCCCAGCTATTTATTTTTGGTGTTGCTGCAATTGCTAGGGGATTCTTCTTCATAGATGTTTTATGCAGGCCAATATCTTCAAGGGCTTTCCCCACATTCTCTTATAGAATTTTTATTGTTTTTTGTCTTAAATATAAATCTTTTATCCAACGAGAATCAATTTTTTGTCAATGGTGAGAGGTGTGGATCCAGTTTCAGTCGTCTGTAGGCACATCAGTTTCTTGAAGGCAAAGATTACATATTCTATTTGAAATTTCCACATCATTTAGCATAATTTTTGCACATGGTAGTACCTTAAACAAAATTTGTGAAAGAACTTGCTATGAGTTTGCACATCAGATTGTTTGTTTAAAGGAACATGGACTGAATGGAACTTTGTGGTATGAAGAATATTCTTCCTTTGGTAACTTTTCAGGAAAATATGCATTTCTCTAAACAATTTTTTTTAAATGCTGAAGAGCCAAAACAAAAAGAGTTTTATCTCTTTTTCTCTCTGATAGGATTTTATTTAATCTAATTGTGAGTTTTCAATGTATGAAGAAAATAGGCATAACCATACTCATCAGTGGATCCTAGCTAGTATGGATAAAAATGATCTCTTTCTTATGTTGACTTTTTCTGTATCCATTTACCCATTTTTTGTTTGTGCTTAAACGTGACATTGTTTTCATCAAAGTAGACTAGAGAGGTAAGGACATTCATTTTTTGAGCTAATATCAAAATATCTCTGAAAAAATAGAAATAAGTATAGATACTGCTACTTCTAGACATAGTTATTGCAAACACTTACTGGTCAATGACAAATCTTTAAATCTTATAAAGGTCAGCACTTTCTTATTTGCACCTTTCACAGTCTATGTAGCAGAATTAATAATCATTAAAGCAATCTAACTAGCTTTGCAATGTCTGTGACTCTTGCTTTAAAATATTTTCCATTATGAAGAAACCTGTTGTGACTTAAGTTATTATCATGATCCAATAATATCCTCCAAATACACTGGCAGTCAAGGTATCAAAGACCACAGAACAAAAGGACTCACAGAACAAATTAAAATACTCAAATAAAATGATATATTGATCAATTAATATACGCAGTAACATGAAAAGAGGAAAAAATGCCATAGTTAACATTGCTGAGATAGTGCACAAGCAGACTATAAAACTATGCTGCCTAACTTCTGGGTTGTGTAATGTTTATGTGTTCTCTCTTTCCTCTTTCCTCTTCCTTCTTTTCTCTCTCTCTCCCCCACCTTCCTATTTCTATCGTCTTCTCCATTTTCCTCTTTCTTCTCAACCACACTACCCAACTAATGGTATTTTTACAAGCACCAGAGTTCAGATTTGAGCAAATAAGCTGAACAGACAGAAGAGGCTGAGTCTAACCCATACTTTCCATTGTCAGAAAGACGCAGGTCAAGCAGGACAAACCACTGCACTCACCAATTAGGCCTGTGAGAAACCATCCATTTTATTTGAATTTCTTGAGTAATGGGAATTAGAATAAATGTTCCTAATGAGTGACAAAATTAATAATTTATATGAGAGTTTATAAATAACAAAAGGCTTACTGGCATTTTTTAAGCACCTCATGAATACTATGTGTCTCCCACATATTTAGTGTATCATGAATACCAGGTAACATTTGTAGTTTATATTTTTTATCTTAATGTTCAACTTAAACATCCTATGCTAATTATCTTATTTATCTTTACTTAGCTTATCTTCTGAATTAATTCTGCCTATATCTCTTAAGCTCTGTTTATGCTACATCTATCTATCTATACCTAAAACATGTTAGTTTTGCTAACATATTCCTCATATATTATACACTCAAATATTTTTAAATAATTTATAACAAAACCTTTGTGACTATACTAAAAATTGTGCCATTATGTACAAAATATATCATGCTTTTAAAACATTCAAAGAAAGTAACAGACAACAAGTTGACATAAGATTTGTGGCAGAATGTATATGTGTATAAAGAGACATACATGGCTTCCAAGAAGCCATATTAGTAAAAATAAATAAATAAATAAAAAATCAATAGAATAAACTAGCAATAGAAGGGATCAGCATTATAAAGAAAAGAAAGTACATTTTCAGGGATCAACAAATTAAAAGGTATAATTTATTTGCTATAACCATCAGAATAGGCTATGTCACATTTTAAGTACCCTCAAAATATCACCCTGAAAATTATTAAGGATTGTTTTTCACTCACTCTTTATGTCAGTAAGGGGCACAAGTCTGCCATCTTACAATGCCACCACTACAATACAATGCTTTCTGGTCTATTGTGATGGGAAATAAGAGAATGAAGAAAATGCACTAGTATTTATGTGCTTCTGTCCAGAAGCACTTCGTTTACATTTTATTGCCCAAAGCAAGGCACTTTGACCTGCCTAGCTTCAGAGAGGTCTGAGGCATACAAGGAAGGAAAGCTAAAAATTTTGGAAAGTGTTGGTAGAGTCTTCCATAGTAGCTATTAACATAAAAGAAATAGAGACCCACCATATCGAGGAGCAATAGGAAAGAGTGAAAATGACTATTTATATGTGTATATACATATACTTACATATGCATATACATATTTGTGTATACAGGTACATATGCATGCATACATATATACATAAATCATCAGGATGAACTGAATACAACCTCATTCCTAGTCAGCAGAAAGTTTTAAATCAAAAGAATCAACATTGGGGTGGTTCCTCCCAGACTTGATGGTTCAGACTCGTGCACAGGTTAAGAGGTGGTCCTTGCAAAATAACCAGGCCCCATAATTTGTCAAATACTCCCTAGAACAAAGAGATCAGTATTCATTATCCCAGGATAGGACAGCCTAAGTCACATTAATGGTATAAATACTTTCCCTCTACATCACTATATTTATTGTGTAGTCTTTGTAAAAAAATTAGCATTCACTTTGGAAAAATGTCACGGCCTCAGGAAACTTGAAAGAAATACAGCAGCCACACTTGTTCTGGGAGTTGGGGGCAGGGGGACTGAACTAGAATGAGAATTCCCACTCACCATTGAGAAAAGAATCCACCCTGCTCTGTTCAGTATCAGGAAGGAGTGAGAAGAAAAGCTCCATTCACCCTCTTGACAGAAGCCTAAATGATAAGTTAACAAGACCTCTAGAGGGAAGAAACAGAGAAGCAGAGTGAGTTCTCTGAACTGCCCCTGGGAAGAGGCCTCTTGGAAGAAGATGAGGGAGATGGAGAAATAGGAGTTGTAGGTGAGAGGAGTGTCTTCCTTTTTGTTATGAGGACTCCTTCTTTGGTAGAAAGCAAGGAAATATTATTAGTAAAGTAAATACACTTAGTTCACATGTTTCTGTGTAATATAAATCTGACTCTTCAAGAAAAACAAACTGTTTTATTTTGGGGGAAACAAAGCTGTCTTCAAAATGATCTCTGACCCTCCTACAGTTTTCCTTCCAAGGGCTACATCAACAAGGATGCAGAGACGGCCTTAGAGCTCCACATGAGACTGAATTTCCTGTTCTTGAGCCTTCCACTTTCTCCCAGAGCTCTGGGAGACACTGGAGGATTGGGGCAAGGGAGGGGGAGAGCTAATATGTCTACATTATTTGTAGATCCTTAAAAAATGCACTTCACCTCTCTCCTTCTCATTTTCTTCATGTGTAAAATAGAAATGGTAATATCTGCACCATTTCTCTCATTCTTCCATTGTAAAGATCAGTGAGTGTACATGAAAAGCTTCTGAGCATGTGAAAAGCTCATTTGTCGTTAATAATAAGCTATAACCCAATTACAGCACAAAAACATGGTAAAGGGGCAAGAGAGGGGGTAGGATGGGCAGAGGGAGAGTAATTGGTGGGTCCACAGTTACAGTGCATGTTAAAAAGATACAGGTGAAACTTACTAAATGTAGAATATAAATGTCTGCACACAATAACAAAGAAAATGCCATGAAAACTATGTCAACCAGTTTGATGAAAATATTTCAAATTGTATATAAAACCAGCACATTGTACCCCATGATTGCATTTATGTACACAACCATGATTTAATAAAATAATAATAATAATAATCTGTTTATATTGAGGCAGTCTGGGTTTACATATACACTGTCCTTTTAAAATCAATCAATTTTTAAGGGAAATAGAATATGACATCTGAGTTATGTATTGTATTCTGAAGGTAAACATCTCTCATGTAAGCACACTTCTTTCAGATCTTTGTTCGTAGCAAGCTACCCATCTGTGTATTTAAAAGAGATAAGAAGGTTTATTTAAAAAATTAAATCATCTTAAGTAGAAAATATAATGCCACTTGCTTTTTAGTGGTCAGCATACTAGCCATTAAACAAATGTCAACTGTTAAATATTTATACTTTATTTTTACATTTATTCATACTACAATTGTTAAGTTTTTATAAAAATTTTAGAGATGGCTTAGTGGTTTTATAGATTTAGGATACTAAAGTCTTTTTTATTATTATTTATTTATTTTTTTAATCATAGCTGTGTACATTAATGCAATCATGGGGTACAATGTGCTGGTTTCACATACAATCTGAAATAGTTTCATCAAACTGGTTAACATGGCTTACATGGCACTTAGTTATTGAGTTCAGACATTTATATTCTACTTTTAGTAAGTTTCACCTGTACCCTTCCAAGATGCACCATAGGTGTGATCCCACCTATTACTCTCCCTCCACCCATCCTCCCTCATCTCCTCCCCTCCCTTGCCCTTTCCCCCATATTCTTGTGTTATACTTGGGTTATGGGCTTCATATGAAAGCCATATGGTGTACATATACCATAATTTATTAATCCATTCATGGGTTGATGGGCACTTGGGCTTCTTCCATGACTTAGTGATTATGAATAGTGCTGCAATAAACATTCTGATGCAAATATCTTTGTTATAATGTGATTTTTGGTCTTCTGGATATATACCTAGTAGAGGAATTATAGGATCAAATGGCAGAACTATTTTTAGATCTCTAAGTATTCTCTGAATATCTTTCCAAAAAGAACTTAATAGTTTGCATTCCCAACAGCAGTGTAGAAGTATTCCCTTTTCTCCACATCCACTCCAATATCTCTGGTTTTGGGATATTGTGATGTGGGCTAATCTTGCTAGGGTTAGATGATATCTCGAAGTAGTTTTGATTTGCATTTCTCTGATGATTAAGACACAGACACATTTTTTCATGTGTCTGTAGGTCGTGCACCTGTCTTCTTCAGAGAAGTTTCTCTTCAGGTCCCTTGCCCACTCTTCAGATCCAAGATGGGATCACTTGTTCTTTTCTTGCTAATATGTTTGAGTTCTCTGTGGATTCTTGTTATTAAACCTTTGTTGGAGGCATAACCTGCAAATATCTTGTCCGATTCTGAGGGCTGTCTGCTTGCTTTACTAACTGTGTTCTTGGCTGTGCAGAAGCCTTTTAGTTTTAACAGATCCCAGTAGTGTATTTTTTTTTTTAATTGAATCATAGCTGTGTACATTAGTTCAATCATGGGGCACAGTGTGTGGGCTTGACATGCAATCTGAGATATTTTCTTCAACCTGATTGACATAACATTCATGAGATTTTTTTGATGATGCTTCAATTGCCCGGAGGGTCCTCCTCATAAACTATTCGCCCAGACCAATGACTTCAAGAGTTTTCCTGTACTTTCTTTCAGTATTTTTAGTTTCATGTCTTAAGTTTAAATCTTTAATCCAGTGAGAGTCTATCTTGGTTAACGGTGAAAAGTGTGGGTCCAGTTTCAAGTCTTCTACAGATTGCCAGCCACTTAACCCAGCACCATTTGTTAAATAGGGAATCTTTTCCCCACTGAATGCTTTTAATTGACTTGTCAAATATCAAATAACAGTAAGTAGCTGGGTTCATCTCTTGGTTCTCTATTCTATTCTATACATCTACCTCTCTGTTTTTGTTCCAGCACCATGCTGTTTTGCTCACTATCAATTTATAGTATAGTCTGAGTTCTGGTAGCGTAACTCCTCCTGCTTTGTTTTTATTTCTGAGTAATGTCTTGGCTATTTGAGGCTGTTTCTGATTCCATATAAAATGATGAATTATTTTGGAGAGATCTTTAAAATATGATAATGGGGAGAGGAGGAGCCAAGATGGCGGTCTGTAGCCAGCTTTCTGCAGACACTCCTGTCCAGAAGGAGAGTTAAAGGACAGAAATTTAGCAAGAAAGCCAACGGTTTGGAGCTGAGCCAAGAGACAAGGTTGAGGAACGCACATCAACCCTATTGGAGC
>CAUYON010175815.1:0-22696 GCA_963573935.1 Arctocebus calabarensis
ACCTGTGGTCCCAGCTACTTGGGAGGCAGAGGCAGGAGACTCGCTTGAGCCCAGGAATTGGAGGTTGCTGTGAGCTGTGATGCCACAGCACTCTATCCAGGGTGACAGCTTGAGGCTCTCAAAAAAAATAAAAAAATTAAAAAATTTTAAAAACTCAGAAATCCTAAAAAATCAATATATTCTCTTGAAGATGACTGGAAATTAACCATTTAAATGTTATATACATGATTGCAATTCCTGAATCTTAAGATGCTAAAATTTGTTCCACTAATTATTATTAAAAAGTAAAATGGCTCGGCGCCTGTGGCTCAAAGGGCTAAGGCGCCAGCCACATACACCTGAGCTGGCGGGTTCAAATCCAGCCCGGGCCCACCAAACAACAATGACAGCTGCAACCAAAAAATGGCTGGGAGTCGTGGTGGGTGCCTGTAGTCCCAGCTACTTGGGAGGCGGAGGCAAGAGACTGGCTTGAGCCCAGGAATTGGAGGTTGCTGTGAGCTGTGATGCCACAGCACTTTATCCAGGGTGACGGCTTGAGGCTTTGTCTCAAAAAATAAAAAGTAAAATGATTTAAAAGATCTTCTATGTGAAAAACAAAAATTAATTAGATATATTTAAGTTTCATGGTTTTTTTTGTTTTTTTGGGTTTTTTTGGTAGAGACTCTTCTCACTTTATGACCCTTGGTAGCGTGCCGTGGCATCACACAGCTCACAGTAACCTCCAATTCCTGGGCTTAGGCAATTCTCTTTGCCTCAGCCTCCTGAGTAGCTGGGACTACAGGCACCTACCACAATGCCTGGCTATTTTTTTTGTTGCAGTTTGGCCGGGGCCAGGTTTGAACCCGCCACCCTCGGTATATGGGTCCAGCGCCTTTCTGACTGAGCCACAGGCACTGCCTAGGTTTTACTTTATTAAACCATTATATCAATATATTCAAAACAAGTTGCAATTGTACCTCTTTATTAAAATAAACAAAACATCAACACTCATCCTTGTAAGGATATGGTGAAATGGTACTTGCTTTCCTGCCAGTGGGAGAATAAATTACTAAAACCTTTTTGCAAAGTAGGAATATATATGCGTGTGTCTTTGTATGTATATACATATATATTTTTTTTAAGAAACAAGTTTTGTTCTTTTGCCCATGATAGAATACACTGGCATGATCACAGCTCGTTGCAGCCTTCAATTCCTGGGCTTAAGGGATATTCCTGCTGTAGCCTCGTAAGGAGCTGGGGTTACAAGCATACACCCAGCATACCTGACTTGGAAAATACATCTATTAAGAACCTCAAAAATGTTCATACCCTCTTACCCAAAAAATTACACTTGGTGTAATCTTCTCTATATGTTTTTTAAGTATTATATACAAAGGCATTATTAAGAGCATTAGTCACAAAGGTAATAAAACATTGGAAAAACCAAAGAGTCAAAAAACTGGAAAAAACAAATTATCCAATAATAAAGAGTATTAATAATTCACCATCAAATAACCATTTAGTAGAATGCAATGCATCTTTAAAAAGGATAAATATAGGCTCGGCGCCTGTGGCTCAGCAGGCTAAGGTGCCAGCCACCTGAGCTGGCGGGTTTGAATCCAGCCCGGGCCTGCCGAACAACAATGACGGCTGCAACAAAAAAATGGCTGGGCATTGTGGTGGGCGCCTATAGTCCCAGCTACTTGGGAAGCAGAGGCAGGAGACTCACTTGAGCCCAGGAATTGGAGGTTGCTGTGAGCTGTGATGCCACAGTACTCTACCCAGGGTGACAGCTTGAGGCTCTGTCTCAAAAAATAAAAAGGATAAATATAAAAACTGTGTAGCAGCAAAGGAAAATAACTACATAAAAGCAGAGAACAGGCTCGGTGCCTGTGGCTCAGCGGGCTAAGGCGCCAGCCACGTACACCTGAGCTGGCAGGTTCGAATCCAGCCCGAGCCTGCCAAACAACAATGACGGCTGCAACCAAAAAACGGCCAGGCGTTGTAGCAGGTGCCTGTAGTCCCAGCCACTTGGGAGGCAGAGGCAAGAGACTCACTTGAGCCTGGGAATTGGAGGTTGCTGTGAGCTGTGTGATGCCACAGCACTCTATCCAGGGTGACAGCTTGAGGCTCTGTCTCAAAAAAAAAAAAAAAGCAGAGAACAATGTTAAGTGAAAGAAATAAACAATTGTTTAGAAAATATGATGTTAAGCTAGGCATAGAGGTATGTCTATCATCCCAGCTATTGGAAAGCTGAGGTAAGAAGATCACTTTAGCCTAGGAGTTCAAGTGCAGCATGGGCAACTTATCAAGATCTTATCTCTCTTAAAACAAAACAAAACAAAAAAAGGATGGTAGTAAATTATGAAAAATAGGCCACGAATAGTGGCTCAGGCCTATAATCCCAGCACTTTGGGAGACTGAAATGAGGGGATCACTTGAGCCCAGGAGTTCAAAGTCTGTAGTAAGCTATGATTGTGCCATTGCACTGTACCCTGGGCAACAGAGTGAGACCCTGTCTCTAAAAAATAAAAAAAAAAAGAAATGGTCAAAACCTATATTATATACTAATATAAAAGATAAGAAGGTTCAGTGCCTGTGGCTCAATGGGCTAAGGCGCCAGCCACGTACACCTGAGCTGGCGGGTTCGAATCCAGCCCAGGCCTGCCAAATAACAATGACGGCTGCAACCAAAAAATGGCCGGGCGTTGTGGCAGGCGCCTGTAGTCCCAGCTACTTGGGAGGCGGAGGCAAGAGACTCGCTTGAGCCCAGGAATTGAAGGTTGCTGTGAGCTGTGATGCTACAGCACTCTATCCAGGGTGACAGCTTAAGGCTCTGTCTCACCAAAAAAAAAAAGATAAGAAAGTACATCAAAAAGATGATGCAATTGAGTGCTCTATTTGCCTTATTTTCTCAAATGAATATATGACACTTTTATAACAGAATAAAAAAGTCAATCGACTTTGAAAAGCGACACTGCAGCAGAATGCCACAGTGGTTGATAGAATTAGAACTACAGAGTTAGGAACACTGAAGGACGGAGATGCTGAAGGAGAAGAAAGAAAACCCATTTGTGTGCAATTAAGAAGGGTAGCTCAGTGAAACTGCTGTATTAAAAACGTGTTACATGTACATTTTAAGAGGAAAAGTAAATAAATACAAAGACATTTTTCCCCACCTAGAGATCAGTATCTAATAGTGACAAACAGAAAAAGGTGTTATTCAAATCTTCAGAAATGAGGTGAAAAACTAGCTCTGTTCTTTTTTTGTAACATCCCAAGTAACTATTACACTTACCAGGTAGAATGGTTCTGAAGTAGCTGCTCTCCAGGTGAGGGTAAGGTGGTGGAGGTAGGGTGTAGTTTCTTTCAGGTAACCCACACATCACCCCTCGATCCCCAATACCCATTGGGAGCATCAGAGACAAAGCAGAAGGCAGAGAGCTAAGGGAGGGTCCCAGATTTGGAATTGCCACTGGAAGGCCTACAAAAAAAAAAAAAAAAAAGGTATTTTTTCAATTAAAAGAAAGTAATTACTTTAAAATTCTCCCTATAACCACTGGCTAAACTCTTAGGTTTGTGCATATAGGCAAAAATCTCATGTAGTAACTCTTTTTATCCCTAGATAGATGATTTTGTGTGAACACTGACAAACGGGACTAACCAGAGTAGCCCTCGTTAGTGCTCTAGTTGTTTTTTTTTGGGGGGGGGGGGGCAGTCTCACTTTGTTACCCTGGGTAGAGTCCTGTGGCGTCATAGCTCACAACAACCTCAAACTCTTGGGTTCAAATGATCCTCTTGCCTTAGTCTCCCAAGTAGCTGAGACTATAGGTGCCCACTATAACACCTGGCTATTTTTAGAGACAGGGTCTTGTTCTTGCTCACGCTGGTCTCCAATTCCTAAGCTCAAGAGATCTACCGGCCTTGTCCTCAGCCTCCCAGAGTGCTAGGATTACCAGCATGAGCCACCGCGTCCTGCCCAAGTTAGTTTTAAACTGCCAAGTTGATCCCCCAGTCATGTGAATTGCTCTTAAATACCAAAACATTCATTTACAAGTAAAAACCTAGTTTAAATATGAGACCTGACAATTAAGTCCACAAACTCATCCCAGAAGAAGGGCCACATACCTCACTGCTAAATATCACAACCCTCATCTTTGACATCCTCCCCTTGGGAAACTGTGCACTGGTGCCAGTGCCTAGTCCACCCTTCAAAGCAATTTGGAACTCTTTTTCTGGAATGACCATCAGAGCTGTCATCACATGAGTTCTAACAATTAACTTCACAAACTTGCCATCCTGTGCTTAGTTTGGCAGCACTGTATGAACAACTCCATAAGGTTTCATACCTTGGTACATCACAGTCCCACAGCTGTGCTTGTGTCAGCATGTGGCAGCGTCTTGCTGAGTGACATTCATTATCATCTTTGTGCGTTTTTGTGTGTTGTACTGTACGACAACAGCTCTGACAGTCATTCCAACAAAAGAGTTCCAAAATTGCTTTGAAGGACAGACTAGGCGCTGGCATCAGTGCACAGCTTCCTAAGGAAAGGACTTCAAAGGTGACTATAGTGACAGTCACCAATGAGGCATGTGGCACTTTTTCAAGAACAAGTTTGTGGACGTAATCATCAGACTTCACACAATTTAAGAAAGCAAATTATATATTAAAAAAAAAAGGGAAAAAACAAAATGTTAACAACAGAAGCGGCCCCTGATGATGATTTTTTTTAGATTTCAAAATGTTATTTATTTATTTTGAGACGGAGCCTCAAGCTGTTGCCCTGGGTAGAGTGCCGTGGCATCACAACTCACAGCAACCTCCAGCTCCTGGGTTCAAGCGATTCTCCTGCCTCTGCCTCCGCCTCCCGAGTAGCTGGGACTACAGGTGCCCACCACAACGCCCAGCTATTTTTTGGTTGCAGCTGTCATTGTTGTTTGGCGGCCGGGCTGGATTCAAACCCACCAGCTCAGGTGTACATGGCTGGCGCCTTAGCCGCTTAAGCCACAGGTGCTGAGCCGATTTCAAAATGTTATTATCTTCCATTTTATACACAGAGACGTCTACATGGAAAATAATCTAATTTAAAATTAAATGTAAAACTGTACATATATACTTTCATATGTTCTTTTGTATATATGCTATACTTTATGATTGGTAAAAAATTTAGCCCTTAGATTCTACCTGCCTTGGATTGTATCCCCTTGCAAAGTGTTGAAGGGACTCTAGCTGTGCCTAAGTATCATAATGAATACTCCCCAACTGGGGCAGTACTGATTTGCATATTTTAGCCAGGGGCAAAATATATATATATATATATATATATTTTTTTTTTTTTTTGAGATAGAGCCTCAAGCTGTCACCCTGGATAGAGTGCGATGGCATCACAGCTCACAGCAACCTCCAATTCCTGGGCTCAAGCGAGTCCTCTGCCTCTGCCTCCCAAGTACCTGGGACTGCAGGCACCCACCACAACGCCCGGCCTTTTTTTGGTTGCAGGTGTCATTGTTGTTTGGCGGGCCCAGGCTGGATTCAAACCTGCCAGCTCAGGTGTACGTGGCTGGCGCCCTAGCCCATTGAGACACAGGCGCTGAGTCAGGGGCAATATTTTTTATAGGCTCTTCCTCCTTAACAAGAGTATCCACTAAAGAAACACCTAAGAGACAATCAAATGAGTTAACAGAGAATAAAATGTTTTAAAAATTTCTTTCCTGGACACTTAAAAGAAAGTGAAGAGACCAGTTTGGGCCTTACTTAACTGCTACATTTTACTAATTAAACAGATAATTCTCTATAAAAAACTATTTAAACAACTTAACAGAATTATTAAAAATTCTCCTAAACATTAACTTCTACTTTGATAAAATCTAATATATTACAATATCACAGATCTTTAAGAATAGTTTATTCTTAAGCTAGAAAAAGAAAAAAAGCGTGAAAAGCACAGCGAGGGGGAAGTTTTTCCCACACTATGCTCAGAGTACGGAGGCTCATAGGGACATCCCTGCAGGTGCCGCATCTCTGGTACCACATTCTTTCCTCATATTACTAGGTTTGATGCATTTATAGTTCTTGCCATTCAGTTTCAAACCCAACAGAAAATAAAGCTCAACTCCTGAGAATCGCTATTAGAGCAACTTTAACTGATTCTCTTCTATTAACCCAGGGACAGGGTGCCAAGATGTGAACCAGATGAAAGGGTAGCCCTAGATAAAATGCCAAATTCACAGCCCTAGACAAAAGGCTACCAAACCAAAAGAGAACACCAGAAAAAACTGCTCCTTGGCCGGGTGTGGTGGGTCATGCCTATAATCCCAGCACTCTGGGAGGCCGAGGCAGGTGTACTGCCTGAGCTCACAGGTTCAAGACCAGCCTGAACGAGAGCAAGACCCCACCTCTAAAAATAGAAGGGCTTTGTGACTGGTACCTATAGTTCCAGCTACTCCAGAGGCTGAGGCAAGAGAATCACTTGAGCCCAAGAATTAGAGGCTGCTCTGTCTCAAAAAAAGATAAATAAATAAGTAAAAGAAAAAATTGCTCCTTCCATGCACCAAAATGCCAATACTCTACAAAAAAGTTTTCTCCCATTATCTACCACATGTGGGGCCACCATTCAGGCCTGCTTGGCTTTTCTACTCCACCACTAAGGGGCTCTCATCTCTTCCAGGCTCCAATGGTAGCACAGTTAGGTGTTGAAATGCAGAGGTTCTCCCTTACCACTCACCTGGGGCAGGGATGGCACTGTGAGTGGGTGAGGCAGCCAAACCCAGGTGACTTCCTGAGACTGGCAAGGCATTGCTCACAGAGGATGAAGTCAGCTGCTCCATCCCCACTGGGCTCAAGTTCATTTCATTCATCCTAGGAAAAGAGCATGTACAATTATTAACAGTTATGAAAAAACTGCCTCAATGAAAACCTGAAACAGTACAGATAGGGAAACGGGACTTGCCAACTATTACTTCATTTTTAAGCTCACAATCCTCTTAGACATCTAATGCCATATTTTTTCTATTGATAAGAAAACTGGGATTCAGAGATATACACTAATTTCAATATCACATATCAATGTCACTATCTGATAGCAGAAACAGGATTTGAACTCAGGCCTATCCTGATCCAAACCTTATGCACAGCACCTGAAGCGAAGTTTGCAATGGCAACGACCATCTGTTTTTTTTTAAATCACCCGACCTTTTCCTTCTGCAGTAGTTTTATAGGCAGTTTGTGTTAACCTACACACAGAATTTTTTTTTTTTTTTTTTTTTGAGACAGAGTCTCAAGCTGTCACCCTGGATAGAGTGCTATGACATCACAGCTCACAGCAATCTCCAACTCCTGCCTCTGCCTCCCAAGTAGCTGGGACTACAGGCGCCCGCCACAACGCCCAGACATTTTTTGGTTGCAGCCGTCATCGTTGTTTGGCGGGCCCGGGCTGGATTCGAAACCACCAGCTCAGGTGTACATGGCTGGCGCCTTAGCCCGTTGAGCCACAGGCGCCGAGCCTACACAAAGAATTTTTACTAAGCATTTACCAGGAGTTAAAATGATAATGTGTCTGACTCAGATTATCAGTGAAAAGAAGCAATACTGTATCTTCCCCATGGGTCAATATTTTATTAAGATTTTATACCAATATCATAGTAATTAATCATTTAATATCCTCTACTAGCCAGTAAGGTTCATCATGTAAGCTTTTTTTTTTTTGCAATTTTTTTTGGCCGGGGCTAGGTTTCAACTTGCTACCTCCGGTATATGGGGCTGGCGCCCTACTCATTTGAGCTACAGGCGCTGCCCTCATCATGTAAGCTTTAATAGAACTTTATTAAAAATTACTTCCAGGCTCAGTGGAATACCTCAGGAGTTCCAGACCAGCCTAAACAGAACTGAGACCCCCTTCTCTATTAAAAATAGAAAAACTAGCCAGGCATGGTGGGACACACCTGTAGTCCCAGCTACTTGGGAACCTGAGGCAGGAGGATCACTTGAACCCAGGAATTTGAGGTTGCCGTGAGTTTTATCAATCAACCTGAAAATAATAATAGCTAACATCTGTCACTCTCTTACCATGTGCTTAGCCACCGGGCTAAGTGATTTCCCATGTAACTCTCTCTCCTAATCATCCTAACTCCTGTGAGGAAGGTATCATTCATAGTCCAATTTTAAAAATGAGGAAACTGGCTCAGTGCTCATAGCACAGTGGTTACAGTGCTGACCACATACACCGAGGCTGGTGGGTTCAAACCTGGCCTGGACCAGCTATACAACAATGACAACTGCAACAAAAAAATACCTTGTTGTTGTGGCGGGTGCCTGTAGTCCCAGCTACTTGGGAGGCTGAGGCAGGAGAATAACTTAGGCCCAAGAGTTTCAGTTGCTGTGAGCTGTGACGCCACAGCAATCTACCAAGGGTGACATAGTGAGACAGACAAATAAATAAATAAATAAAAATGAGGAAACGAAGATTCATAGAGGCTAAGAAACTTAACCCAGAATCACATCACTAGAAAGAAGCAGAGGTGAGATTTAAATGCAGATATGTCTAATTTAAGAAACCCAAGTTCTTAACTACAGTAAGAAAAACATAATTACAATAAAAAAAAAATTACCTTTTATACAGTGCCAATATATTCGGACCTCTCTATTTATAATGTGGAGCATAATTAATGTTCCACAGAGACCTTCTTCCTGCACTATTCTACATCCACAGGCTTCACTCGTATCCATGGCCAGGTATTCCATAAAATTAAATTTTCTTTTAATTTATTTTTATTTTTATTTATTTATTTCTTTGAGATAGAGCCTCAAGCTGTCTCCCTGGATAGAGTGCTGTGGCATCACAGCTCACAGCAACCTCCAATTCCAGGGCTCAAGCGAGTCTCCTGCCTCTGCCTCCCAAGTAGCTGGGACCACAGGCGCCCGCCACAATGCCTGGCCATTTTTTGGTTGCAGCCAATCATTGTTGATTGGCGGGCCCGGGCTGGATTCGAACCGCCAGCTCAGGTGTTCGTGGCTGGCACCTTAGCCCGTTGAGCCACAGGCGCAGAGCCATAAAATTAAATTTTCAAACACCAATAAAATGCACAAGGTTAACCAAGAACAAAGGGCTAAGGCACCAGCCACGAACACCTGAGCTGGCGGGTTTGAATCCAGCCCGGGCCCGCCAAACAACAATGACGGCTGCAACCAAAAAATGGCCGGACGTTGTGGCAGGCGCCTGTAGTCCCAGTTGCTTGGGAGGCGGAGGCAAGAGACTCGCTTGAGCCCTGGAATTGGAGGTTGCTGTGAGCTGTGATGTCACAGCTCTCTATCCAGGGAGACAGCTTGAGGCTCTGTCTCAAAAAAAAAAAAAAAAAAAAGAACAGTACCTTGTACAGAACAGGCACTCTGAAATGTTTTTTTGACTGGATAGAGCAAAACAAATTCATCATCGTTACCAGAAAGACAGCTAGAAACACACAGAAAATAAGATATACCTTATGAAGGACAGCACATTAGTAAAAATATTATGCTATAAAAGAATTGTTTTAAATTCTTGTAGCCTAAAGAAGACACAACTACATTAATTTTGAAAGTTTCTGGGCTTGAGCTGGTTGAAAATGGACTTTTTCTATAACTCTTTATAGCTTCAACCCTAACTAAAACTATAATCACTGGTGCCTACCAGCAGTCTACAACAAAGTGGATACAGTGATTTTTAAAAGTACAACTAAGTCTGTAGCTTCAACACTCATCCTAAAAATTCCCAAATATTAATCTATTTAACTCCAGATAAAATGGTGTTTCTTGGTTAAGTCCTAGGCTTTCTCAAACCAGTTCAAACCAGAGTTTAATACCAGAAGCTCAGCAGATTTCTGGTTTGTTGTGAGTCACTAAAATGTGATGACCTCAGCAGCCATAACGCAAAGGTAACTAGTATCCCACAGAGAGAAAGCAGATGAAGGGAACGTGACAGTATGATCTTCATAAGATAAGACTTTCTCATTCTATAGTGCAATTCTTTCCTAACTACCTTTCAGATGGGATGCTACAAAGCAATCTTGAAAGAAGAGCTAGAATCAGGATACTAAGCTATCTCTTCTTCTCAATTCATTTGTGGTAAAATCATTTCCTACATAGTTCTACAGAGTGTGTTTCTAATTAAACTATGTTATCATCTGCCAGTTTCTGATTTCACATCTTTTTCTTACAAGGACACATAAGAAGCCAACTAAAATGTAGCCACTTTTCAAAATACAATGGACAATTTCAATAATTTCAATGAATTTGCGTTTTCTCTTCCTCATTCTAAACTTACAGCCTTTGAAAGGGCCTTAAAAAAAAAACAAGTCAAATCCAACTATGTATTTTGCCTGTTTCTGTTAACTGTACTGGCATGGTACCTTAAAGTACTTTAAACATCAGCATGAAGCTCGCAGAATTAATACCTTAGTTTCCCCACTCTTATCAGCCCTGCCATACAGTAATCAGGAAAACTCAAGGTTAAGCATGATGATGAGATAAAAATACATCTTGTAATCCAGATAAAGACATTACTAACACTCAAATAACTGAAAGACACAGGGAAAAGGTGTCAACCAGCCAACAACAAAAGTGTGGCTGTCTGGAACAACTTTTCACATTTGGAATAAATCAGGATAAATGAGAGTACGTTCAACCCAACACTCTGTTTCTGGACTTCTTGTCCCCTTTGGGACAGAAACTCATTTGCAAATCACACCTGTAACCTTCCCTATGTCGGGCACACACACACACACAAAAAGCATCAACTCCGGACATTCCCTTGCCAAATGGTTTCCAAAGATGTCACCAGAGTAAGTCCGCCTCCCCACTCACCTGTGATGGATCTACTAGGGGCCAAGTGTCAGAGAAAAGTGCTGGGGTGGCGGGGAACCGGCATCGGCGTTTGCTTTCAGGGTCACGTGCTACCGCATCTTGCCTACAACCGCTGCACCAGCGCGGTCACTCGTCCCCGGGGCCGCCCAGGGCCGCCCAACTTCTCCCGAGGGCTGGTGGCAGCACACGCCGCCCCGGGATGGGGCATGCCGAGGGACAGCAGGGGCCTTTCCTCCAAAAGCTTCGGAAGGGGAGGCCGCCCAATCTGGGGGAAGGGAGGAACAGGAGCCGTCACCAAAAACCCTAGGAGGATGCAGCCCCCGTCCTCTCGCGACCTGAGAGCCCCAAGGGCTGCGGACACCGCCACCCAAGGGCAGCCAACTCTCCCGCCCGCATGGGGCCCGCAGGCCGGGCAGCGCCGCCTCGCCCCGCCCCGGCCGGGCCCGCGCGCAGCCCACCTGCTGGCTGCGCAGGGGGCGCGCGCGCCTGCCCCACCGCTTTGTTCCTCATGCGGGCAGAGCTCGCCTCGGGCCCTCCCCGCTCGCCGGGCCCCCTCGGCCCTGGGGCCGCCCGACTAACGTTTCCCGCCGGACCCGACCCCACCTCTGGGCCGCACCCTCGGAGGCGCGTTTCCGGCTCCTCAGCCACTCTGGGCGCCCGCCGCTCCGCCCCCGGTGCGTGCGCCCCCCTCGTCCCGCCCAGTCCCCCTCCACGCGTGCGCAGCGCAGGGAACCGGGTCGGAGCCGACAGGCAGCGAGAAGCTCGGCCTGGAGCGCCGCCCCTGGAAGCGGCCGGATCGAATCGAGTGCCGAGCGATCGACCCAAAGTTGCTAGGTAACCAGACTTGCTGGTGCGCGCTAGTGGTGCGTTCGGAGTCCCCTAAATCCCACAGACTCAGAGTTTCAGTCTCATGACATTCTCCCAAGTTTTCTCTATAACAATAAATTTTCTCTTGACAATCCTGAGTTTGGGGAAGAAAAAAAAGAAATGATTTTCAAGCAGTAGCTTTGCTGCTCCTGCTAACGCACACTGTCATCAGTAGCTTAGTTCTATTTTCTTTGGACTGAAGTTGGAAAATTCATCATTGGTACTTTAGAGTTTAACACTGGAGGAGGAAAAAAGTGGCTTTGTGAAACCATGTCTGGAAATCTAGTTTACCATTAAAAACATGCATAATAAAGATTTTCTTTTCTTCTCTCTCTCTCCTTCGTTCCTCCCTTCCTCCTTCCCTCCCTCCCTTTCTTCCTTCTTCCACCTGTATGTGAAAAACTACACAAGTTCTTTACATTTTGGCAGATTCCTGCATATAAAATAGGATACTTGGATTACAATTTTTCTCCTGGCTGGTACTATGTCTCTGTAGCAGTGAAGTAGCCTTCCAAGAAGGACTGAATATTTTCAAACGTTGGTCTTTGGGGTCCTTCCTCCAACACGGATTCGTCAATTCATGCAGGGATTCTGGCCCTTGGTGTCCCTTGTCATGCCCCATCCCGGGGTGGCGTGTGCAGCCACCTGTATACAGGACATCCTGTATCCTCATTCCACCTGCTCCAGCACTTTGCAGTTTACCATACTTGGATATGGCACTCTGCCTTTTGTTACCAACTCTGTTTGTGGAATTCCAAATGACCATCCATCAGACTTTATTGTAAATTGACCATACAGTGCAGTCTCAGGAACTGTCCATTTGATTGGAAATTTTGCACCTTGTCTTGTATATACTGTCTTCAATTAATCTTGCTAAAGCAAAATCTGCCATTTTGCACACAGATTTTCTCATACAAAGATAGCAGTGAGAGGGTGGCGCCTGTGGCCCAAAGGAGTAGGGCACTGGCCCCATATGCCAGAAGCGGTAGGTTCAAACCCAGCCCCGGCCAGAAACTGCAAAAAAGAAAAGAAAAAGAAAAAGGTATCAGTGAGATAGTTCGTTCATTCTTTATTTTTTTATTTTTGGGGATTCATTGAGGGTACATGGAACCAGGTTAGATTAATTGCTTTTGTTAGATAAAGACTCTCTTATAATTGTGTCCCACCACCCCCAAAAGTGTACCACCCTTGTCCCTCCACCCCCTCCCTCCTTCCCTTTCTCAGCTCTCCCCATTCCCCATCCCCCACCGTGTACTGGGACCTTAATTGTCCTCATACCAGAATTGAGTACATAGGATTCTTGTTTCTCTATTCTTGTGACGCTTTACTAAAAATAATGTGTTCCACATCCATCCAGGTTAATACAAAGGATGTAAAGTCTCCATCTTCTTTAGTGGCTGAATAGTATTCCATGGTGCACATATACCACAGCTTGTTGATCCATTCCTGGGTTGGTGGGCATTTAGGCTGTTTCCACATTTGGCGATTGTAATTTGAGCTGCAGTAAACACTCTAGTGCAAGTGTCCCTGTGGTAAAGGATTTTTTTTTCTTCTGGGTAGATGCCCAGCAATGGGATTGCAGGATCAAATAGGAGGTCTAGCTTGAGTTCTTCTAGGGTTCTCCACACTGCCTTCCAAACAGGTTGTTTTAGTTCGCAGTCCTAGCAGCAGGGCAAAAGTGTTCCCTTCTCTCATATGCCATACCATCAGCAATATGAGCAGCCATATCAACCAGATGTGGAAGTTTCAAATACTTTCCATCTTCTTCCTTAAGGAACGCTAATAAGCTCCTTTTTGACATAAATTCAGTGACGATGCAAACTGGCTTTTCAGAAACAACGGCATTGGTGGAACAAGTTTATCGTGTCTTAATTTTTTCATTATCTGACTTCCTTGAAGAAAAATTTCTGGCATCATTGTACCTGCTTTTAGCATTTTGTTTGCTACTTTTGTAGTTCAATTCCATGTTCCCAGCCATACTTCACCAAAATGTTCTTGTCCTACTTTAAACTCAGGTTATAAAGAGTCTCGAGAAATTTCCCCAGCATCCTTTGCTAGTCACAGTTGGACACGCAGTCATTAACGTGTGATATAATCCATTAGCATGTTGTGTGTAGTGCTTCACTAATTTCTGCAGAGTATCACACCGCCACCCAAGGGCAGTCAACTCTCCTGCCTGTAGTATTTCACATTGTTGCCTCTTACCTCATCCCAACCATGAAGGGAAAGGGAATAAGCACTGTTAGTAGTTTCACTCTCTGTTACTACGAAAATACCTCATTAATTCCAAGGATTCAGAAGTAATCTTTCAGCATCTTTTCTTCTCATTTTGCCAAAATTCCATTTTCTGCTTGAATGTGAATGCAATCTGCAGGCACTACAAAATTGCTAGGGATATACCCATTCTTTCCTGTAGCAGTTGATATTGCTCTGAAGTGTTTTCAGTTTGATATTGAATGGCTGGACTTTTCTTTTCTTTTCTTTTTTTTGCTTTGAACCCGCCACCTCCAGCATAGGGGGCCTATGCCCTACTCCTTTGAGCCACAAGCACCACCCTGGACTTTTCATTTCTTTACTTTTCATGCACCTCATTACCAAGTCTGCTCTCCGGCCACACTCTCCTCTGTACACAGTATCTATATAGTGGAATTCTCCTCTGAAATAGAAAGAAGCTATTGATATATGGATGGATTTTTTTGTTTGTTTTGAGACAGAGCCTCACTCTGTCACCCTATGTAGAGTGCCATGGTGTCAAGGCTCACAGCAATGTCAAACTCTTGGGCTTAAGTGATCTTCCTGTTTCTGCCTCCCAAGTAGCTGGGACTACAGGCACCTGCCACCACACCTAGCTAGCACAGATGGATCTTAAGAGCCTTATGCTAAGTGAAAGAAACCAGACATAGTTGAGAGGATGAGGTTACCTACAAAGGCTCATAAGGGAACTTTTAGGGGTGATGGAAATAATCTTAATTGTAGTGGTGATTATATGTCAAAATTAATCAAATAGTAAACATTGGTGAATCTTATTGAATGTGAAAATACCTCAAAAGGTAGATTTTTTTGAAGATCATGTCAGGATTACCAAAAAAATCGAAGCATTCTGACCCCACTCCCCAGACTAGGTCCTCTGTAAACACTCTCACCTGTCTTTATTGTAATTAATTATTTAATCTTCTATCTTGTCAAATAGATTTTAAATTTAGGGACAGGACCCAGGTCTATCTTCTTTAATGCTACACAGCAAAGCACAATGCCTGGCACATAATAGGTGCTCAATATACATGGGACAAGTGAAGAAGAGTCAAACTGACTTGATTTGAAGCCATGTATATTGATTCACATGTCTCTTTACTGGGAGATACACGTAAATGGGTGCCCAAAGATTGCCTGAGCTGCTGCTTTAGGGTGGCCTATTCCTTTAAGGAAACTCCATAGTCCCATTAAGACAATAAAACAATGAGAGAATTACTAACCAATTGGACAAGTAGAAATTACTCTTTTGGAGGCCAAGTATAGTCATGTATCAAGGATGCATTCTGAGAAATGCAGCCTTAGGAGATTTGTCACTGTATAAAAATCACAGGGTGTAATTACACAAACTTGGCTGGCGTAGCCTACTGCACACCTAGGCTATATCACATGGCCTATTACCTCTAGGATAGAAACCTGTATAGCATGTTTCTGTACTGAATATGACAGGCAATTATAACACAATGTTAGCATTGTATATCTAGACAAATCTATTAGCCAGGCCTGGTGGCTGGAACCTATACTCCCGCCTACTTAGAGGCTGAAGCAGGAGGATCACTTGAGTCCAAAAGTTTGAGGTTGCACCACTGCCCTCATGCCCAGGCAACAAAATCCGACCTTGTCTCAAAAAAAACCCCACCAACAAACCAACTAATCTAAACATAGAAAAGATATAGTAAAAATGCTGTATAAAAGATACAAAATGGTTCGCCTGTATAGAGCAGCTCCATTATAATCTTATGGGACCACCATTGTATGTGCAGTTTGCCATTGACCAAAACATCATTTTGTGGCACACGATTGTATCAGAAAGGTAGTGTAATAAAGGTGTAAAGTACAATCAGGAGTAGACCTTAGGCTGGGTACACTGGCTCATGCTGGTAATCCTAGCACTCTGGAAGGCTGAGGCAGGTGGATTATTTGAGCTCAGGAGTTTGAGGCCAGCCTGAGCAAGAGCAAGACCCCATCTCTGTCTCTCTCTTTTTTAAGACAGAGTTTCACTATGTCACCCCTGATAGAGTGCGGTGGTGTCACAGCTCACAGCAACCTCCAACTCCTGGGCTTAAGTGATTCTCTTGCCTCAGCCTCCCAAGTAGCTGGGACTATAGGTGCCCGCCACAATGCCCAGCTGTTTTTTGGTTCTAGTTGTCATTGTTGTTTGTCAGGCCTGGGCTGGATTGGAATCCACCAGCTCCAGTGTATGTACCTGGTGCCCTAGCTGCTGAGCTACAAGTGCCAAGCCAAGACCCCACCTCTATTAAAAATAGAAAAACTAACCAGGCATTGTGGTGGGAACCTGTAGTCCCAGCTATTTGGGAGGCTGAGGCAAGAGGATTGCTTAAGCCCAGCAGTTTGAGGTTGCTGCAGCTAATAGATGTTTTTTAGACATATAGTACTACCTTTGTGCTATAATTGCCTATCATTTTCAGTACAGAAACCTGCTGTACAGGTCTGTATCCTAGAGGGAATAGGCCATACCATATAGCTTAGCTGTGCAGTAGGCGAGAACATCCAAGTCTGTGTAAGTACACCCTATGGTTTTTGTACAGTGGCTCTCTACCTACGGTGACAGAGTGAGACTCCATCTCAAAAAAAGAAAAATGTAGACCTTCAGCATAATCAAAACTAAGACCAGATCACAACCACTATCCATTTTTCCTGGATGGCAAAGACAGATGCAGAGGGCAACTTACCTTTAAACATCTCATAGCACTAAAAACAAGGAAAGTTAATAGGGAAAATGGGGCTTAAATCAAGGTGCTCAAGATCTTTCTTTCAATTGCCTCTAATTTAGGTTTCCAGTCCTGCTTCTGATCTCTCACAGTAAGGAGGGTCTGGAATTACGACTTTTTATATCAGTAAGCCTGTTCTTTGGCATTCATGGGGTTCTCGCCCTGAAGCCTGATACAATTGTAATGTATGGTATCAGATTCTAACTGACCCATTTCTTTATTTAATGTTTGCTGAAAGGCACAGAAAGGCTAGAGTTAATTCAACAAGTATTTGTTGAGTGTCTGCCATGTGCCAGTCACTGCTGTAAGAACTAAGGATATGACGGTGAACAGAAGAGGCAAAAAATTACCGATTCTGAGTCAGAAATGGTGGCATATGCTTGTAGTTCAGCAATTTAGGAGGCATGTAGATCACTTGAGGCCAGGAATTGGAGACCAATGTGGGCACCACAGCAAGATCCAGTTTCTAGAAAACAAAGAAGATGCCAAAAGAATGAAAATGCTTTGGGATGGAGGCTGCAATTTTATTTTATTTTATTTATTTTTCTTGAGACAGTGTCTCACTACATCACCCTCTGTAGAGTGCAATGGCGTCACAGCTCACAGCAACCTCAAACTCTTGGGCTTAAGCAATGCTTTTGCCTCAGCCTCCCAGTAACTGGGACTACAGGTGTCCACCACAGCTTCTGGCTATTTTTTTTGTTGCACTTGCTATTGTTGTTTAGAAGGGTGGGGATGGGTTCAAATCCACCAGCCTCGGTGTATGTGGCTGGCGCCCTAACTACTGAACTATGGGCGGTGAGCTGAGGCTGCAATTTTCGATAGGGTAGACAGAGAAGTCATCACCGAAAAACTATTTGAACTAAAGGAAGGGAGAGAGCGATCCATGTAGACATCTAAAAGAAGAATGTCAGTCGGAAATAAGGGCAAGTGTAGCAAGAATGCCTGGCAGGTTTGAAGAATTTCAAGGAGACCAGAGACTCTAGAACGCTGCTGTCTGGTGTGGTGGTCACTAGCCACCCAATAGCTACTGAGCACTTGAAATGAGCCTACTTTACATCGTAAAGTTATTTTAGAGTGGGATAGTAAAACAGAGTGACTGTGTTAATGACCCCAAGTCTTTAGTCCTTTTCCTCTTGGGAAAAGATGGAGCCTATTTTTCTGCCCCCTGAATCTGAGTTTGCCAGGCCAGACACGTGCTGGAACTGAGCTGAGCTCAGCTTATACCATTGACCCTCAGGCTCAAGAACTAAACCGATGTGTGTTGTTTTATAAATGGCCATTCTGAGGAGGCCGCACTCCTTTACTCTACTCTGAGTCGCTGCTTCTAATCTTTGAAAACGATTTCACGGGTTTAGAAGCTCAAGCACCAGCACTTAGAACATTATTTTTCCTGGATTTACGTTCTGAGCACTTTGCTTGACTCCTCTAAGGGCTGCACAATGGCTTATATTCTAAACACAACGATGCGAGGTGATCTTCTGTGTTCTTTTAACGCTTGGGACTTTAAAAGCAGAACACGCATGTTGTCAAACTAATTTGTTTGCTCGGATCTGAAGGAATTACACTAATTTCACCCAGGGTCACCCAGGCTGGACTGCTGAGTGAATCCTGACTCTTCGAAGAGTAACAGTCCACTAGACTGAGCAGAATATGAAATCGGGGAGAGGGGAAAAAATACACTCAAACGTACTTTTTTCTATTCTCTCAACATAATCAACACAATAACACAGAAGAATTTTGTAGCCAAATATGGGGTGCAGGTCCCCACACACCAAGCAAACGTGCAATTCTGCAGCAGATTCTTAGGCCGAGGGTTCAGTTCCTCAAGACTCTGTCTTCTCTCCCATCAGACACCAGTTGCAAGTCCAGGCCTCTGGAAGTTCTGACCACCGGCTTCCACTTGGGGACCAGATCCCCCTCTGTGGCTTTGATTAATTTGCCAGAGCAGCTCGCAGAACTTAGGGAAACAGAGGTATAGGATGAAGAGGTGCACAGGGTGAGGAGTGGGGGAAGGGCCAGAGTTTCATGCCCTCTCTGGACATGCCACCCTATAGGAACTTCCCGGTGCTTAGCTATCTGCAAGGTCTCCAAACCTGTCCTCTCCGGCCTTTTATGGAGACTTTACTGGATGGGCATGATTGACTATCATACAGAAATGTAATTGGTGGCTCAGCGCCTGTGGCTCAGCGGGCTAAGGCGCCAGCCACGTACATCTGAGCTGGCGGGTTCGAATCCAGCCTGGGCCCGCCAAAACAACAATGACGGCTGCAACCAAAAAATGGCCGGGCGTTGTGGCGGGTTCCTGTGGTCCCAGCTACTTGGGAGGTGGAGGGAAGAGACTCGCTTGAGCCCAGGAATTGGAGGTTGCTGTGAGCTGTGATGCCACAGCACTCTATCCAGGGTGACAGCTTGAGGTTCTGTCCCCCCCCCAAAAAAACAACAAATGTAATTGGACTGAAGAATGTGATCTAAAACCAATAGACTGAGTGGGGAAACCCAACAAGTCCTGTCTGTTCAGATTCTTTTTAGCTTCTCTGTGCAGCGTTCCTTCCTTCAGGGTATGGGGTGGGATCGCATCTGAACTGAGGGTCCTATGACCCACAGTCAGAAAGCCAGGGGAAAATTAGAGTCCTGCCTTGGGCTGGTGAAAGGAGGGCAGGGGAAGGTCAGAGAGGGAGAGACATTCTATTTTCTGAGCCCTACTTCTTAGCCCTAAAGGATATCTTAAAATTCGGGCGGTGCCTGTGGCTCAGTGAGTAAGGCGCAGGCCCCATATGCGCAAGGTGGCAGGTTCAAACCCAGCCTCCGCCAAACTGCAAAAAAAGGGTAAAAAGATATCCCAAAATTATAGCAAAGGACTATAAAAAGGAATACCACGGGAGTTATGAGCCATGGACTATGGATGAAAACCCATATATACACATCTGTGAGGTCTGGCAATTAAGTTTGCAAACTCATCCTAGAAAAAGTACTGTATACTTCATTGCTGAATATCACTGCGGTCACTTTCCAAGTGCTCCCCTTGGGAAGCGCTACACCGATGCCAACGCCTAGTCCACCCTTCAAAGCAGTTTTGGAACTCTTTTTCTGAAATGGCCATCAGAGCTATTGTATGTGATATTATCCTTGATGTCCTAAATGTCATCAAGATGTCTTCCTTTCTTTCTTTTTTTTTTTTTTTTTTTTTTTTGAGACAGAGCCTCAAGCTGTCACCCTGGATAGAGTGCTGTGGCATCACAGCTCTCAGCAACCTCCAATTCCTGGGCTCAAGCAAGTCTCCTGCCTCCGCCTCCCAAGTAGCTGGGACCACAGGCGCCCGCCACAATGCCCAGCCATTTTTTGGTTGCAGCCATTATTGTTGTTTGGCAGGCTTGGGCTGGATTTGAACCCACCAGCTCAGGTGTACGTGGCTGGCGCCTTAGTCTGTTGAGCCACAGGCGCCGAGCCAAGATGTCTTCCTTTCAATGTTTCCTTTATCTTCGGGTAAAAAAAAAAGTCACCGGGGCTGCACCTGTGGCTCATTGAGTAGGGCCCCATATACCAAAGTTGGTGGGTTCAAACCCGGCCTCAGCTGAACTGCAAAACAGAAAAATAGCCAGGTGTTGTGGTGGGGGCCTGTAGTACCAGCTACTTGGGAGGCTGAGGCAAGAGAATCGCCTAAGCCCAGAAGTTGGAGGTTGCTGCGAGCAGTGAGGGCGATAGAGTGAGACTCTGTCTCTAAAAAAAAAAAACAGTCACTGGGGGCCAGATCAAGTGAGTAGGGAGGTGTCACAATACAGTTACTTATTTACTGGCTAAAAACTCCCTCACAGACAGTGCCTGTGAGCTCCTTGCTTTTGTTCATCAGAGAGCTCTTTTATTATTATTATTATTATTATTTTAATTGTTGGGGAATCATTGAAGGTATAATGAGCCAGGTTATACTGCTTGCCTTTGCTGGGTGAAGACTCTATGAATAGTGTCCCGCCCCCAAGTGTCACACACTGTGGCCCCACACCCTCTCCCTCCTTCCCTCTCTCCTCTCCCCCATACCCCCTCCCTCCCGCCATGTACTAGCACCAATTGTCTTCATATCAGAATTGAGCACATTGGGTCTCAGTGCCTGTGGCTCAGCGGGCTAAGGCGCCAGCCACGTGCACCTGAGCTGGTGGGTTTGAATCCAGCCCCGGCCCGCCAAACAACAATGACGGCTGCAACCAAAAAATGGCCGGGCGTTGTGGCGGGCACCTGTAGTCCCAGCTACTTGGGAGGCAGAGGCAAGAGACTCGCTTGAGCCCAAGAATTGGAGGTTGCTGTGAGCTGTGATGCCACAGCACTCTATCCAGAGTGACAGGTTGAGGCTCTGTCTCAAAAAAAAAAAAAAAAAAAGAATTGAGTACATTGGATTCTTGCCTCTCCATTCTTGTGATGCTTTACTAAGAATAATGTATTTGAACTCTATCCAAATTAATACAAAAGATGTAAATTCACCATCTTTTCGTGGCTGTATAGTATTCCGTGGTACACATATATCACAGCTTCTTAAACAGTTCCTGGATTGGTGGGCATTTAGGTTGTTTCCACAACTTGGCAATTGTAAATTGAACAGTGATAAACGGTCTAGTGCAAAAGTCCTTATGGTAAAAGGGTTTTTTTTCTTCTGGGTAGATGCCCAGTAATGGGATTGCAGGATCAAACAGGAGGTCTAGTTTGAGTTCTTTGAGGATTCTCCATACTTCCTTCCAAAAGTGTTGTATTAGTTTGTGGTCCCAAGAGAGTTCTTTTAGACCCATTTTGCATACACCTTTCTCATGCCAAGATTTGTAGGGGCACAGTCATCTGTGCCCTTGTAAGGTCAATCAGTCTCCCATTTTTTTTTTTTTTTTGAGACAGAGCCTCAAGCTGTTACCCTGGATAGAGTGCTGTGGCATCACAGCTCACAGCAACCTCCAATTCCTGGGCTCAAGCGAGTCTCTTGCCTCCGCCTCCCAAGTAGCTGGGACTAGAGGCGCCCGCCACAACGCCTGGCCATTTTTTTTTGGTTGCAGCCATCATTGTTGTTTGGCGGGCCCTGGGGCTGGATTCGAACCCGCCAGCTCAGGTGTACGTGGCTGGCGCCTTAGCCTGTTGAGCCACAGGCGCCGAGCCCAGTCTCCCGTTTTGTGAAGGCAAGTTTAAAGTCTTTTGTGAGTTAGAAAAAATCCTGGTGGGATTTTCCAGGCTACTCCTTTAGGAGGATTAATTGCCTGCAAATGGTCGGTTAAAGGATTATTACTTAGCATAAGAATAACCTTGGTAAAGTAGTTATCAGTTAAGCCAGTCAAACCTTAGCTGATAAGGATAGTTTTACATAATAAATGGTTATCAGTTAATCCGATTTATCCTTAGACCTGTAAGCACCAGGCAGCAAAAGGCCTGGGGTCAGGTTCAAGTCATAATGTGCTTGTTGATTAAGTTATGTGCCTAGATAAGCCTTGTTGGAAGAAATAAATTGGCTGAAATGCCTGAGTGAGCATCAGCCATTCTCTTTCAAATCAATCAGTTCCTCTGCGGTGCTGCCTCTGCGTCACTGATCAGGAGGGCTGGGTGGCAGCAACAAAGATTTTCCTAACTGTTCTGTATTATATTTGCTTGGTCCACTACCCTTCTCACCTTCAGCCAACAATGTTGATGCACAATTCAATGGATTTTTGCAATGTTTTTGTTAGTTCTGCTCATTACTGTCCACCCTGACCTCTCTTCATCAGTGACACTTTCTCTCCCCCAGAAAAACATTTAATACATTTGTGCATTGCCATTTTTTCATTACATTATTCCCATAAACTTGGACTAACTGTCCTTGATTTCACTTCCACTTTTTACCAAGTTTAACAAGAAATTTAATGTTTGTTCATTGCTCTAATCCAAGCTCGGACATTTCTTGCATTGGCACACAAAAACCCACAACAATAAGGAACACCACTCAAGAAGATACCACCACACATTGACACAACACAGCTGTGAGACGCTGATGTACCAAGGTTATGAAAACGTACCAAGCTGTTCAGTGCTG
>CAUYON010175817.1:0-31573 GCA_963573935.1 Arctocebus calabarensis
GGATGATGTTGCATAGGAGTACTAAGAGATCACTGCTAACCTGTTTTGTGCTGCTATAATAATAAGTGACAGTGGGAAAGGACTTTTGTTTTTCAGTTTTGGAGCCTGGAAAGTCCAAGATTAAGGTACCAGCAGGTTTGGTTTCTGGTTCCAAAATAGCACCTTGAATGTATCACTGGAGTTCAGAAGGGATACTGTTCCACATAGCAGAAAAATGGGGGGGAAAGGAGGTAAGAGAGGGTCAACACTGCCTTCTCACAACCATACCACATGGCCTAATCACCCCTTACAGGCCCCACCTCTTGATACTATTATAATGGCAATTAAATTTTAACATGAGTTTTGGAGGGGACAAGTGTTAAAACCACAGCAATTACCTTATTCAGCTCTTAGAAAGTATTCAATCTCTCACCATTGAGTGTGATGTTAGCTAATACCCTACATAAAAAATTTTTCTCTATTTTCAGTTTGCTAAGAAGTTTTTTATAGTAATACATATTGAATTGAATCAAATACCCATCCTCTAAATGTTCACATGTCATATGGATGTTTTTATTAAGTCTGTTAATACTGGGGATCACATTTATTAAAACTGTTCTTTTGCAGTAAAATACATAAACATGAAACAATCATTTTAATTATTTCCAATTCTACTATTTCAAGTGGGTTTCTTGTGGACAGCAATGGGTCTCTCTCTCTTTTTTTTTAATCCAATGTGACAATATCTCTCTTTTAACTCAAGTGTTTAGAGAATTCACATTTACATTGATTATTAATATGCTTGGAGTAAAACATATACTCTAGTTATGTTATTTTCTATTTATTCTAGTTTTTCTCTTTTTACATCTTCACTGTTTTTAACTAAATATTTTTAATTATTCCAATTTGTCTTATTATTTGTACCTTTCAAAAAAAATTAGTGGTTGCCCTAGGATAGTGATTTTCAACTGGTGTGCCCTAGGGTTTACAATATATGTTTAGAAAGATGAATCTACCTCTGAATAATATGATATTTCTTCCTCCTGTTATTTAAGGTACAACTTTCATATATTTTACTTGTACACATGCTATATATGCTATTCTTCTTAAACAACCAGTTAACATTAAGAGCAACTAAATATTAACACTAAAGTATTTTGTTTTACCTTGATCGATTTCATGTCTGATCTTCTGTGTTTCCTTGCATAGATGTGAGTTTCTGACCTTCAGATTTTTTGAAGGCTAGGTCTATTGGCAGTAAATTCTCTCAGTTGTTGCCTGTCAGGGAACATCTTTATTCTTCTTCATTTTTAAAGAATATTGGGTATACAAGTCTGGTATCTGGTTGTCCTATAGGGTGGTTGTCACCAGGAGATGATTCCAAGAGGCAACATCTCTAACAATAACATTGTATCAACAACAAACACCTGTATCAGCAATATTAAGAAACCAGAAAGAGCTGGAGAACTAGAAACTGTGCCAAGAGGAGACTAATACTTGATTCTGATATGAAGAAGTCCAACCTAGATTTGAATAGAAGGCAAAGAAATATGAAATTATAAAAATTCATTAGAACAACCTTCACATAGGTTGAAAGTGAAGGGAGGAAAAAAGTTCTTCCATGCAAATGGTAACCCAAAAGAGCAAAGGTGACTATCCTTGTATCAGCCACGATAGACTTCACATCAAAAACTTCCACAAGAGACAAGTATAACGATAACAAGATCAGTTCATCAAGAGGACATAATAATTGCACATATATACACACCCAATACTGGAACACTGGAATATATGAAACCAATATTAACATATGTGAATGGAGAAACAGACAGCAATATTATTTGGTTGGCTTTTTTAAATTAAAAAAAAAAATTTTTTTTTTTAGTGACACATGCTCACTTTGCCACCCTCAGTAGAGTGCCTTGGCATCACAGCTCAAAGCAACCTCCAGCTCTTGGGCTTAAGCAATTTTCTTGCCTCAGACTCGTGAGCAGCCAGGAGCACAGGTGCCCGCCACAACGCCCAGTCATTTTTTGTTACAGTTTGGCCGGGGCCAGGCTGGAACCCAACACCCTTGGTATATGGGGCTGGCGCCTTACTCACTGAGCCACAGGCACCACCAGACAGCAATATTATAATTGTACTTTAAGCAATGGAGAGAGGACCAGACAGAAGATTAATAAGGAAATATTGGACTTGAACTTACACATTAGACCAATGGATTTGATAGACTCATTAATAACATTTCATCTAACAGCAGCAGCAAAATTTCTGCTAAGTACACTGGAACATTCTCCAGGATAGAACATATGTTAGGATAGAAACCAAATCTCAGCACATTTAAAAAGACTGAAATAACATCAAGTAATTTGTCCAACCGCAAGGTATGAAATTAGAATGTTGTAACAGGAGGAAACTGAAAATGACCAAAACTTAACTGCAGTAACAGCAGTTCTAAGAGGGAAGTTTGTAGTAATAAACACTTACATGAATAAGGAAAAATGATCTCACATAAATGCCCTAATGTCACACCTCAAGGAACTACGAAAGAAGAGGAAAAATCAAAGTTAGAAAAAATGAAAGAAATAATAAAATTAAGAGCAGAAATAAATCATATAGGAAATAGAAAAACCATAGGGAAAAAATCAACAAAACTAATGATTTAGTGCAGTGCCTGTGGCTCATCAAGTAGGGATCCAGCCCCATATACTGAAGGTGGTGAGCCTTCAAGACCCAGCCTTGGCTGAACTGCAAAAACAGAAAAATAGCCAGGCATTGTGGCAGGTGCCTATAGTCCCAGCTACTTGGGAGGCTGAGGCAAGAGAATTGCCTCAGCCCAGGAGTTGGAGGTTGCTGTGAGCTGTGTGACGCCACAGTACTCCACCAAGGGCGATAAAGTGAGACTCTGTCTTTACAAAAAAACTAATGGTTTAAAATAATCATTAAATCCTTAAACTAACAAAAAAACATAGAAGATGCAAACAAAATGAGAAATAAAAGCAGAGACATTGTAACAGATACATCACAAATAAAAGGGATCATAAGGGACACAATGAACAACTACATGCAAACAAATTGGATAAACTAGAGGAAATCAATAAAAACTCCTAGAAAAATACAACTTACCAAAATTAAATCAAGAAGAAATAGAAAGCCTAAATATACAAATAACAAGTACAGACACTGGAGTAGTCACTGAAAACATCCCAACAAGGATGGAGGTGGAGCTTTAGGTCGTCCCAAGAGCCTCCAAGGGCAAGGCCCCCACTTCCTTCAGAATGACGCTGAACATGGGGCTGGAGGATAAGCTGCTGGCTGGGATGCAAGCCAAGAAGTTTTACCAGAAATATTACCTTAAGGATGTCATTAGCAGAGGAGTGAACTTTGTGATCTGCCATTGTGTTCATCTAGCTACAGGCCAGGAGTTTGCAGTGAAGAAAATGGAGGTGGTAGCTGAGCAGCTGAGTCCTGATCAGCTAGAGGAGATGTGGGAAGCCACGCAGCAAGAGACACAAATCCTTCACAAGGTTGCTGGCCACCCACACATTGTCACTCTTATCGATACCTACAACTTTTCTAGCTTCCTGTTCCTGGTATTTGACCAGATACAGAAGGGAGAGCTGTTTGACTATCTGACAGAGAAGGTGGCTCTCTCAGAAAAGGAAACCAGGTCCATCAGGAGGTCTCTGCTGGAAGCTGTGAGCTTTCTCTATGCCAACAACATTGTGCACCGAGACTCAAGCCTGAGAATAATCTCCTAGGGGAAAAAAGT
Source organism: Arctocebus calabarensis (assembly GCA_963573935.1). Taxonomy (NCBI): domain Eukaryota; kingdom Metazoa; phylum Chordata; class Mammalia; order Primates; family Lorisidae; genus Arctocebus; species Arctocebus calabarensis. Next base: position 3,752 of record CAUYON010175817.1, read on the forward strand.
CAACAAAACTAATGGTTGGTTTAATCTGGTTGACAATAAAACAGATGACAATATGCAGACCCGACTTTCAGATTTTGGGTTCTCCTGCCACTTGGAAACTGGCCAGAAGCTTTAAGAATTGTGTAGGACCACACGGTATCTGGCACTACAGATCCTTAAATCCTTGATGGATGAAACCCACCCAGGCTATGGCAACAAGGTCAACCTCTGGGCCTGTGGGGTGATCTTGTTCATACTCCTAGCTGGCTCGCCACCTTTCTGACACCTGCACCAAATCCTGATGTTCTGCATGATCATGGGGGGCCAATACCAGTTTAACCCACCCCAGTGGGATGACCATTCAAACATTGTCAAGGTTGATCCTGAGGAGTACCTGATAGCTGAACAGGCCCTATACCACCCCTTCTTTGAGTGTTGTGAAGGCAGCCAATCCTGGAATTTCACACACCCCCACTAGCAATTCCAGATCACAGTGTAGAGTGCTGGCTGCTGGATGAGTGGCCTCAAGCACCCATCATGTATGTCCACTGAGTACCTTGTTGAGGGATCCTTACATGCTGCCATCAGTGTGACACCTCATCGACTACTGTGCCTTCTAGCTCTAAGGGCACTGGGTGAAGAAAGGTGAGCATAAGAACCAAAAGCCTTCTTTCTGCAACAGCTTTCTGGGCCTTCTCCCATTGTGAGCCCCGAGGAGAAGGGGAATTCAACTACTATAATTGAGGACAAAGCTGCAAAGGTGCTGGGCTCACACCTCAGCCCCTGGGGAATTCCAGTGTTGCAGGGAAACAAGGCCAGATGGAGAGAAAGATTCACCAAAACACCTGTGTATGAAAGAGGAAGGGTTTTATTCTAGCCAGTGGAGCTTCAGTGAACTAGCGTCCAAGATGTCCACACTCACTGATCATTCTTTTTTAGGATGCACAAGTAGGAAGACAAAGGAATTATTATATTGTCTCTCTTTGGAGGGTTCAAAGCATGTGCAGGGGTTTACAGAAGGGGAAGCAAGAGTTAGTTTCAAGTTTCCAGGAAGCTAACTTTTTACAAATTCTTAGGAGCTGAGTTACCATTAAGAGGACTTTGTAGGAATGTCCTTGAGTTTCTGTGAGAAGCCTTTTATCCTTACATCAGAACATACTCTTTCACATTATCCTCTCTCATCAGAAATCAGAACTCTCTGGGAAGAGGATTTCAAACATTCCAGCCTCTCTGGGCCTGTCTAGGCCCACAACTGATCATGGTATCATCCTACAGATGAGCCCTGTACTCCTCCCCATGGCAGCCAGGGCTGCGAAGTCAGAACAAGCATGGAAGGGAGCCACATCCAAATGCCATGGGTGGTCCTGTCAGTGCTGCCTGTGCTGCATGTGAAATAAATCTGCTGCACACCAAAGGGAGAGAGAGAGAGAGAGAGAAAGAAGAAAGAGAAGGAAGGGAGGGAGGGAAGCAGGGAAGAAAGGGAAAAAGAAAGAGAAGAAAAGGAAGAAGAAAAACTGTGGGTCATTATCTATGATGAACTGTAATATAAAAATCCTCAACAAAATACTAGCACACTGATTGATCAACCCATACTCATCAAAATAATTACACATTATAACCTTGTAAGGCTAGTATAACATAAACAAAGCAATCAGTGTGATACATCATATTAACAACAAAAAAAAGATCATCCCCATTGATGCAGAAAAAAGAGTTTGATGTTATTTTTTATTATATGCTCTCAACAATTTAATTATGGAAGGAAATGTCCTCTACATAATAAAGTCTACTTATGAAAAGCACATAGCTATTGGAAGGCACCTGTGGCTCAGTGAGTAGGGTGCTGGCCCCATATACCAAAGGTGGCGGGTTTGAAGTCGGCACCAGCCAAACTGCAACAAAAAAATAACTGGGCGTTGTGGCAGGGACCTGTAGTCCCAGCTACTCAGGAGGCTGAGGCAAGAGATTAGCCTAAGCCCAAGAGCTGGAGGTTGCTGTGAGCTGTGATGAAACAACACTCTACTGAGGGTGACAAAGTGAGACTTTGTCTCTAGAAAAGAAAAAGAAAGAAAGCACATAGCTATCATTATCAATGGGAAAAAAACAAGTCTTTCTTCTAAGATTTAAGAAATATTTCTTCCTAGGCTCAGCACCTGTGGCTCAACGGGCTGAGGTGCCAGCCACGTACACCTGAGCTGGTAGGTTCAAATCCAGCCTGGGCCCGCCAAACAACAATGATGGCTGCAACCAAAAAATGGCCGGGCGTTGTGGCGGGTGCCTGTGGTCCCAGCTACTTGGGAGGGGAAGGCAGGAGACTGGCTTGAGCCCAGGAATTGGAGGTTGCTGTGAGCTGTGATGCCACCGCATTCTATCCAGGGTGAGAGCTTGAGGCTCTGTCTCAAAAAAAAAAAAAAAAGAAACGAAAAGAAAAAAGAAACGCACGTGCGCCAAGAAGCCCCTCTGCGCTACCCCGCCCCTGTGCCGTGAGTCCCTCCCTCTCCACAGGTCTTGTCCCGCCCTCTCCTCACGTCCCCCCACCCCTCCTTACCTCACGCCCCGCCTCTCCCCACGTCTTGCCCCCGGCCCTCGGGGACCCGGCCTATTGGCCGCTGCGGCGATCGCTCCGGTCGCTCGGTAGGTCTGCGGCCTCGCGGCCTGGGCCCCGGGCCCGGCCCTGAACAGCCCTAAGCGGGGGCAGCCCCTGGCGGCCTCCGTGGCCAAGCCGTCCGTGCAGAACGCCTCTGTCAAGCGGGTGCTGTTCCGCGCACTGTTCCGAGAGCGCCGGGCCAAGGTGGTCTTGGTGCGGGAGAGAGCGGGAGGCAGGGCCACTTGGAGCGAAGACCTAGCATGCTTGCTGAGATAGAGGTTGTTACTACAGCCTCAGCTTGGGGACCTCATCTGGTCCCTTCAAGTGTCCGGGCCGGAGAATGCGGATCGACCAGGTTTGGCCCTTACCTGTTGTCCACTCGCTTTTAATGCGCTTCTGGCGCCCTTGACACCTTTCCCCACACCTCAGGGGTTGATTTTATTCGAGTCCCAAGTGGAGAGCGTGGTTCCTTCTGGACTGTGAGGGTGAATTACGTTGCTAACTTATCCTTTTTGCCTTATTGCCTTTCAGCATTTCCTGTGTTATATCTGCAAAGAATATGTGGAAGATCTGCCCATAATCCCTAAGAGTTTCTTACAAGTGAGATTCCTTAGAGGGAGCCCCAGAGTACCGGCTTCGGGGAGACTTTGTGGGAGTGGCTTGTCATTTTTAATAAGCGCGGTGGGGTGCAATTCGGTTTCTAGCCCTGGCACTAGCACTAGCAGACTCAAATTTTCACTACCTCGCGCCTCTCTACAGTACCCCCGAAAAGAGAGAGATTCATTTCCGTCTTCATTTTTTCATTTCTGGCCGCTTCTAAAGTTACTAACCACCTGCCTGGTAGTAGTTTGACGCTGCCTGGTAACTTGCCTGTTCTCAAATGTTGGGTGATAATGCCCAAAAAGAAATGCTGGAAATTATTGACATTTTCTTTCCTTTGTTTGTGTTACGCTCCAAATAGTTGTCCATTATAGGAAAATGCCAATATATCATAAGTGGTGCAAATTTGCATTTGTTTTTTATTTACTTATTTTTTTTTTTTTGAGACAGAGCCTCAAGCTGTCACCCTAGATAGAGTGCTGTGGCATCACAGCTCACAGCAACCTCCAACTCCTGGGCTCAAGTGAGTCTCCCGCCTCTGCCTCCCAAGTAGTTGGGATTAGAGGCACTCACCACAACACCCGGCCATTTTTTGGTTGCAGCCAGCATTGTTGTTTTGCGGGCCTGGGCTGGATTCGAACCTGCCAGCTCAGGTGTACATGGCTGGCGCCTTAGCCCGTTGAGCCACAGGCGCCGAGCCTGCATTTGTTAATATGCTGCAAGTTCCATGTCTCTAGGACAACCGCATAACCAGTTTTTCTTTAGACACAGACAGAGTTGTCCCCAGGTGAGCTTATTGAGTTCAATCGTTGAGCAACCTTTTAAAAACTAAGATCTGTTTTCAGCAGTCCTTATAAATTGGGATGTGGAAAAAAAATGATTAACTAACTCTACTTTTATAGTCTATTCCAGGGGGGGAATATAGAGAAGTGGGGGGGGGGGTTATTTAAGAAACAGGGTCTTTTTCGGTCACCCAGGCTCCAGTACAGAAGCATGAGGATAGCTCACTGTAGCCTCCTACACTTGGTATCAAGCAATTGTCCCACCTCAACCTCCCAAAGTGCTGGGATTGCAGGCATGTGCCATTGAGCCCAGCTAGAATTATTGACTATATTGCTTTTGAAAATTTTTTTTGCCTGTACCTTTGAATTTCCTTTTATTCTTTTTTTTTTTTTTTTTTTTTTTTTTGAGACAAAGTCTCATTGTGTCATCCTTGGTAGAGAGCCATGGATCACAGCTTACAGCAACCTCCAACTCTTAGGCATAAGCGATTCTCTTGCCTCAGCCTCCTAAGTAGCTGGGACTACAGGTGCCTGCCACAATGCCCAGCTATTTTTTTTGTTTTTCAGCAGGCCTGGGCCAGGTTCAAACCTGCCAGCTCTGGTGTATGTGTTCAGTGCCCTAGCCACTGAGCAACAGCACCTGACCTTCTTTTATTCTTTAGTAAAAACTTGATAGGTTGGCACCTGTAGCTCAGCGAGTAGTACAACAGCCACATACACCGAGGCTGTCGGGTTCAAGGCCTGCTAAACAGTAATGACAACTGCAACCAAAAAAATAGCCTGGTGTTGTGGCAGGTGCCTGTAGTCCCTACTTGGGGGCTTCTTGGGGGCTGCGGCAAGAGAATCACTTAAACCAAAGTGTTTGAGGTTGCTGTGAACTTTGACACCACAGCACTCTCCCAAGGTGACTTTCTAAGACTCTGTCTCAAAAAAAAACTTGATAAATCCATGAAAGCTATGTTAATCAGTTTGATGAAAATAGTTCAGATTGTATATGAAACCAGCACTTTGTACCCCTTGATTGCACTAATGTACACAGCTATGATTTAATAATAAAAAAAAAGTAAAAAAAAAACTTGACAAATGACAATTACCTATATTTAATGGGTACAATGTAATGTTTTTATATGCATTTATAATGAGGAATAATCAAGCTAATTAATATAGCCATCCATCAAGCTCACATAGTTACTTTTTTCTGGCATGAACATGTAAAAACTAGTTTTTCAGCAATTTTGAAGTATTCATTAATAACTCTAATCACTCTGCTTAGCAGTAGATATCTAAAAGTTATTTCTCTTGTCTAATGGAAATTGCATACCCTTTGAACAACACATTCTCATTCCCCTTCCCTTCCTCCCCAGTCTTTGGTACCTATTATTCTACTATTTCTGTGAGTTCCACTTTTTTATAATCTACTTGTGAGATTATGTAGTGTTTATCTTTCTGTGCCTAGTTATTTCATTTAGCATAATGTTCCCCAGAGTCATTCAGGTAGTCACAAATAACCTCCCAAAATTTTTTATGGCTGAGTAGTATTCATTGTGATACCTCATTTTATTTGTCCATTCACCCATTGATGGACACTTAGTTGGCTTCTATATCTTGAATATTGTGAATAATGCCATAGGAAATATGGGAGTACAGATATCTCATTGACAGATTGACTTCATTTCCTTTGGATCAAATGCCCAGTACTAAGATTGCTGGATCATGTGGTAGTCCAATTTTTTTTTTTTTTTAGAGACAGAGTCTCACTTTGACACCCTTCATAAAGTGCTGTGTTGTTACAGCTCACAGCAGCCTTAAACTCCGGGGCGTAGGCGATTCTCTTGCCTCAGCCTCCCAAGTAGCTAGAACTATAGGCACCACCACAATGCCCAGTTATTCTTTGTTTGAAGTTTTCCTGGGGCTGGTTTGAACCCACCACCCTGGGTATATGGGCTGCTGCCCTACCCACCAAGCCACAGGCACTGCCCCCAGTTTTTTGGGTTTTTTTTTGACAGAGTCATCCTCAGTAGGGAACTGTGACATCACAGCTCACAGCAACCTCAAACACTTGGACTTAAACGATTCTCTTGCCTCAGCCTCCCAAGGAGCTGGAACTATAGGTGCCTGCCAGCTATTGTTTTTTGTTGTTGTCATTGTTGTTTAGCAGGCCCGAGCCGGGTTTGAACCCAGTAGCCCTCGTGGATATAGGCAGTGCCCTAAGCACTCAGCTATGGACACCAAGCCTGATAGTTCTATTTTTAATTTTTTTTTTTTTTGAGACACTTAGTTGTCCTCAGTAGCATGCTGCTGCATCATACCTCACAGCAACTCAAACTCTTGGGCTCATGTGATCTTTCCTGCCTCAGTCTTTCATTTTTGGTAGAGACAGGGTCTCCCTGTTGGCTCAGACTGATCTATACTCAGCCTCCCAGAGTGCACGGATTACAGGCCTGAGCCACTGTGCCCAGCCTTCTGTTTTAATTTTTTGAGGAATCTACCTATGTTGTAACTCTCACCACCCATAAGAAAACATAGACCCCACTTTAGGCTCAGATCACATGGTGATGATTTATTTACACCTGGGCAGATGGGTCGCTGCCCTAAAGGGCAAACGGCCCCTAAGTGCAGTTACAGGCTGGTTTTTATACCCCTTTTGTGCTGATGTGGCAAAGCAAGCATGTACAAAAGGAGAACGTGGTCAGTAACAGGGCAGGGTTACAATCAGGTAGTTGGCTCAGGGGATTGCTGCATGGCAGTTAGCATGGGAACAGCTTGGAAAACTCAGTAGCTTAGGAAATTCAGTAACCTGGGAAACTGTGCTTGAGTGAGCTTTCACCATTGTTTTAGGGAACTCAGAGAACTTCCTTATTCTATTCTGAAACCTGTTCTCAGAATTAACCTAACGGGAGGGGGCATGCGCTGGGGACCAAGGCTGAGACAGCCTGAGACAGACTCGGGTCTTTTGGGGACTGTTGGCCTACAACAACTAGTCTTCTTGGGAATCAAATCCTTGATTCATCTGCATCACTGGAGAGGGGCTGATAGTGGATATGTAATACCATTAATTTTCTCATTTAGGGCTGGACAGGGAACTTTCATTTTTCAGGCTTAGGTGAGTTCAGACATCAGTCTCTTATTTCCAGGTACAAACTCCCTGAGTCTTAGCAAGGTTATGAACAAAGCAGTTTTAAACATTTTGGATGGCTTTACCTTGATTAAGGCGCACATATCCTAATCTCCTTTTCAGACAAAAACTGCAGCAAAGACTTAATAACCCTGTCCAAAGTGAGGGGCTGCATAACACTCTTTCAGTTTGTAAAGGTATTTTTTCCTGGTCAAAATATCTCTCAGGGCTAATTATTTACTCCTAAAAAAAGAAACCTTTGACCTGGGCCGCCTCCTCCCTTTCAGAGTCTGTTCACTTTTGATATAGATACATCCCCATCTGGTATGAGATTTGCACTCTCTCCCTCAGATTTTCAAGGGCCATCCAGAGCTCACTGGACTACCTGAACCGTAACACTTTCTAAGGCATGGCCTCTCTGCTAATAGCTCTGGCACCTTCCACTCCCTCTGCATGTTTCTTAGTCCAACAAAATTGCATCTTATCACTGATCTGTGGCCCACAGCCTCAATTCTTAAATTCTTGAGACGAAACGCTCCCTGAAAAAATTGACAAAACTACAAGAACATCCTTTCTAATGTCTTTTCACTTTCCCCAAGTCCCACATGGCCGTGTGGCTGCTACTAAAGACAGACAAAAAACTAAAGGAGGTGGAAAACCTAGAACTTCCAGTTTTTCTCAGAATAACCAGGAAACAAAGTTGAAGCAGGGAAGAAAGGCACATTCGCACATTTGTTTCACCCCATGAATGGGGAGGGGAGCGATACTCTACCTATTATTATTTGTTTCAGTTATTTTCTAAGCATTCACATGCATACAATTTCAACCTGTTTCTTAACCAGGGCAGCCTCTATTTCTCACTCGAGTTGCTACTTAGCCATAGGAGGTAAACCAACACTTCCCTAGACCCCGTGAAAGAAGGTCCAACTCCACTCTCAGAGTTCAGGCTCAGCTACACTACATTCATACACACTCTCACACACTTTTTAACAGACTTGCTGGCGATTTAATGTTCAAGGAGTTGGTCAGTCTCCTTCTTCCAGTAAAACTGTAGTGTGATCCCCAGATTGATCATACCTTGCCTTGATTTGGGGCCTTAATATCAGCTTATTTCTGCAGGTGCTGATATTTTAGCACTGAGGTCTTAGGGACTATGATTCTTCTTGGGTTTTCTACTCAGACCTTAATAGTACCATGGTGGTGGGCTAATATTTTTGTACATATGAGTTTTTACTTTTTCCCTATGACATTTTTTTCCCTTTTTCCCAAAGTCCAAAACTCTAATTAAGACAAGTCCCTCAAGGAGTTCCTCAGGCTTCAGCCATGCCTTGACAAGCCAGCTCCCAGTATGTGGCCAGAGCAGGGCATGTTGACTTCTTAAAGTTACCTTTACTTCTTAAGGGGCAGTGAAGTTTTATTTGGTGAGCTGTGATGACTCCAGGTGAGGATTCTTTTTACCTTCACTGCTGTATGTGTGGTCAGGATGATGGTGGAAAGTTATTTCTACCTTGGTTTCAGGGGGACCAGTTTCTGATTCTAGACTTATACTTGGTCTCCTTGGTTCTTCAGAGAGAAAGGATGTACAGATACAAAAGACTAAATAGAACATACTTAAATACTCCAGTGGGGATTTTTCCTTGCTAGTCTTTCTAGGGTTTTGTTAGTTCAGTTCAGTCTTTTCCAGATTTTTTAGGAGTTCTTGTTAAATTGCAGTGGATTGACGGAGGCCTTCCTGAACAACATCAATGGCAAGGCCTGCCTTCAATCAAACTTTGCTTTCCAGCAGAGTTTATTAACCTCTGCTTTCATGGTTCTGTTTATGTACTATACTTTATCTAATTTTTGAAGCCTATAAGTTACATATAGTTTTCAGGTGTGATCAAACTTAAATTAAAGCAGCAACTCAAATCATGGGATGATTGCCCAGTGTAGTTAACAGGTGGTTTTTGTTGAGTCTTAAGGCTTCAGAGTAGATATAACTACTGTATATAACTCTATACTCTTTGACCAGTCTCTTAGTCGCATTTTGCAGATTAGTTTAGTAAAACAGTTATATTTCATTTCATGACTTGACATTACAGACAAGGCTGGGATTTAATACAGGTGAGTCATAGTCTCTTTTTTCTTTGAACTATTTTTCTCTCTCTGATTTTCTCTTTATTAAAGATAAAGTATAGCAGAACTAACTTACTTACCAAAATAAACTGTATTTTCAGTATGCTGGGTCTGATTATTTGCATAAAGTGCAGTAAGAATAATTAATTATTAGTTACATGCAAACTTCTTCATAAGTTTTATTTGACCTGCACAGATATTTTACAATTATTTTAGACCTTTCCTTTAAAATTGGCTTTGCTGGAACCTTTTATAAGGAATCTTAGGCTAGACTTTCTTGAAAGCCTTTCACAAGCCCAGGTTTCATCTGTGCCATTAGATCCCTGTAGGCATTGGGTCAAGCACATTTCAATTCCCGGACCTGTCAGCAAGCGACTGTTTCTTACTACAGATCAGGAAATGTTACTGACGGGTATCTGGCCAGTTTTCCAAAGGGCTTTTTTTCTCATTGGCTTTATAAAGTCAACCTTAATTCCTTTTCTGGATGCAATCTGGATACTTTTGGAAATGCTATTTCAGCCAAAGCCTTGGTAAAATAACCAGTGCCTTCATCATGTTCTGTAGAATAAAACAGATTCTTATTGAACTTATGCAAATAACTGCATTGTCAGAAATTATGAATACTTACAAATGGCTTTCAAATTCCAGAGAAATTAAAAAGAGAGAAAAAATACATGTTTCAAATTCTGCTCATAAGTACATACATTACTTGAAAAGCTACAAATAGCTCAAAAGATAAAAATGGTTTTCTTGACTTCTGGAAAACAGAACACAGAAAGAATCCAGCAATATTTCAAACAAAAACTATAACAAATCAACCTAGTTTCACATATCTGATTTCTGTTCTGTTTGAAGCTAGGTTAGCAATACTCATAGACATGTTTTATTTTTCTAACGAAAGTTCTAAAAGTCTGTTGTTAGTCCAAAGGTACTCAATTTCCAAAGACATTAGGAATTCAGTTTCTCTTAATATATTTTTTCTTTTCTTTTTAGATGAATTACTGATAATATACATTAAGACAGACCAATATTTTATACTTTAGGACAGATTAATGGTTTATAATATTGGAACATACATATAAACATAATTTATACAAAATTAATTACCATTTCATATTTGACAATGTTTCCTATACATTTTCAACAAATCAAATCAGTTTTACTTGTTTTCCTCAGGTTTTTTGTTTTTTTTTTTTGAGACAGAGACTCAAGCTGTTACCCTGGATAGAGGGCTGTGGCCTCACAGCTCACAGCAACCTCCAATTCCTGGGCTCAAGCGAGTCTCCTGCCTCCATCTCCCAAGTAGCTGGGACTACAGGTGCCCGCCACAACGCCCGGCCATTTTTGGTTGCAGCTGTCGTTGTTGTTTGGCAGGCCCAGGCTGGATTTGAACCTGCCAGCTCAGTTGTACATGGCTGGTGCCTTAGCCCATTGAGCCACAGGCGCCGAACCTTTCCTCAGGTTTTTAGTGGTTTTAATATTTCAAAAAGATTAAATTCAGAGTAGTTGGCCAAGGCTGAGTTTGAATCTGCCAGTCTTGGTGCAGGTGGCCAATGCTGCAACCACTGTGCTATAGGTGCCAAGCTCCAAATCTAGAGTTTTGACTTTGGAAGTTTTGTCAAATATCAAAGGCTTAAAACATTTTTTTAAACAAGATTACAAGTTAAAAGATTTTGAAGGGAATACACAGTTCACTGGATTACATGTAAACTTCTTCATAAGTTTTATTTGACCTGCACAGATATTTTACAATTATTTTAGACCTTTTAAACCTTTTTTCACAGAAGACTATCATGGGACTTTTCTGTCACTCTGCCAAGGGCCCTCCTTTTCATGTAATTACAGGAGGGCTCTTAGGGAATGGCATCAGTTAGGTTGCTGGAGAGCACACCCGTCAGGGAACTAGAATGTTGCAGTAAAACAGTAAATTAAAATAGACAGATATTTATGCTAACAATATAGAGGAAGAAACTTCTAATTGGAGACAAGAACTAGAACTCAAGTGTCTCAAGGCATAGAATGCTGAGTTCTAGGGAATTTTAAAAATTTTTTTATACTTTTTTTTCCCCTTCTCAGTTTAATACAAGACTATTTCAGGCCAAGATAAATCTTTTAACAAATACTGAACAAATGACACGGCAGACACGAGCCCAACAAGAACAATGCTCAAAAGTTCACATTTACTCTCACATTTTTATATTTTCAAAACCAGAAACAGAACACCTTCCCATATAGTTTTTAACAGGTATGTGGGTGATCTAATACTCTGAGGGTTGATTGGACATCCGCTTTCATTTTAATGGTATTTCTGGTGATGTGTGCAAACACACATTTCTGGGAGCCCCCGACTGGCCAGCAGGGCTGAGGCTCCCTATGCCTCTGAAAGTTTCTGACAAGCTAATAGCTCAATAACCTGAGGTTCCTGTTTAAAGTTTTTATATTTTGCCTTCCCCGGGAGGCTCTACACAAATTACAACAATTGAATTCAACAATACATATTTTTACATATTTTTCTAATAATTTATAACAAATCTGCAGATACTAGCCAAAATTAGATGTTAAAGTGGCTCACCTTTGGAGGTGGAATCATAGGTGAATTTTAGGAGTGATTGACAGCCAATCTCCTGAGGGCTCCAGGTTCTTTGAGGACCCTGGGATGTTTCTAGGGGGTGCCTACCCTTAGAGGGGCCACAGCCTGCCCCCATCCTGGAGGCCACCTGAAGATCAGTAGAATACGTGCCAACCAGAGTAATGCCAAGTGGCTGCTGTTTTAAAAAGTAAAGAGGACTGTTTTTTTTTTCTTTAGTTCTAAATTAGTAATTGTTCTTGGATCTTTTGCTGAATGCCAGCACCTTGTCTTAAGACTATTTATAACATAGCAACCACAGTTTTTTGTAGTCAAAAGGAGGAAGAGTTTTACTAAACTTTGTAGTAACTCTTTAATTGCTGGAAAGAGAGGGTTTTAAAAGCAGAGAGTTGTAAATCAAATTGTACGGTGACACACAAGAAAACAGAGATGTTTGACCAATCTTTAAAAGGAATTTTGACAAACTATTGGAAACAGCAAACACAAATTTGACAAATAACTTACACACCAGTTAAACAAACCAAAGACCCATTCTCTGTGAGGCCAAAAAGGAAAAACTTAAGACAGACCAAAGACTAGCAGACAAAGCCAGACTAAAAACAGACCAGAGACTCACTTCCCTGTGAGGCTAAGGAGGAAAAAAACTTGACAAACCAGAGCCAAAGGGATGGAGAAATGTCCAAAGAATAGAAACCAACACACTCACACTCTGTGAGTCTAGACAGACCAGGCACGAGAGACTGACAGGTTCCATACAATCTCACTGGCATAGAAAGGGCCTGCAGACTCACACTTTCTTAGTCCAAAGGAGAGAGAAACCAGACAAAATGAAAACCCACTCTCTGTGAATCCTAAAAAGAAAACTAGACTAGACCAGACTAGAAACAGATTAGAGGCTCACTCATCCCTGGAAGTCAGAGATAGACAAAACCAAACCAAGGACAGACCAAAGACACACACCCAAGACAGACAAATGAAACTAGAGACAGACCAAAGAGTCATACACCCCATGAATCCAGACAACCAGATGACCTGCCCCCTCAAGTCCAGACCAGATGACTCACAAACCCCATCAGTCCAGATCAGTGACCCACTACAGCATCCTGTGCAGGCCCAGGAGGGGAAGTTAATGTCACATCCTACCTTCCCTCATTCCCCAAACACCAGACAACTGCAGTCCTCAGACAGAAGTATAGAGCCAGCAAAAGACATAATGGGGCTGATGGTTCTTCCCAAAAATCTCTAGAGAACAGATGTTACAAGTTCACCTGGGTGTTACTGATTAATCACTAATTTGGAAATTTGGGGACCTATGCCCTGGCTCCACACATCCGAGGGCTCCAGGGCAGAGGAATGTCTCTCCGAGGCCTTCCCCTGGGGCCGTCAGGTGTCAGTGGGCATAGGGGGGAGTCCGAGGGGTGGCAAATCTCACAATCTCAAATGTTGTAACTCTCGCCACCCATAAGAAAACACAAACCCCACCTTAGGCTCAGATCACATGGTGATGATTTATTTACACCTGCATAGGCAGGTCACTGCCCTAAAGGGCAAATTGCCCCTAAGTGCAGTACAGGTTGATTTTTATATCCCTTTTGTGCTGATGTGGCAAAGCAAGCATGTACAAAAGCGGAATGTAGTCCGTTACAGGGCAGGGTTACAATCAGGTAGTTGGCTCGGGATTGCTGTGTGGTGACTGGGGGGGTTGCTGCATGGCGGTTGGCACGGGGACAGCTTGGAAAGCTCAGTATCTTGGGAAACTCAGTAACCTGGGAAACTCTGCTTGAGTGAGCTTTCACCATTGTTTTAGGGAACTCAGAGAACTTCCTTGTTCTGTTCTGAAACCTGTTCTCAGAATTAACCTAAGGGAAGCAGGCATGCTGGGGACCAAGGCTGAGACAGGACGAGACAGACTCGGATCTTTGGGGGGCTGTTGGCCTTCCGCACCTACTACTCTCAATAACAGCTATACTAATTTATATTCCCATAAACAGTATACAAGGGTTCCTTTTTCTCCACATTCTCACCAACACTTCTTATCTTTCACCTTTTGTTTATACCCATCTTAACAAGCGTGAGGGGATATCTCTTTTTTTTTTTTAAACATTTATTTATTTATTTGCAGTTTTTGGCCAGGGCCAGGTTTGAACCCACCACCTCTGGCATATAGGGCCGGCACCATACTCGTTGAGACACAGGCACTGTCCAACATTTTAAAGTTTAAAGAATAGTTGTAATTTTTCTTTCAATGATTGTAGGCCTAAGAAGAATATGTACTTGTGCTGCTGGGTTTGGGTTTCTTCGTTTTTTGGTTGTTTGTTGCAGTTTTTGGCCAGGGCTGGGTTTGAACCCACCACCTCTGGCATGTGGGGTCGGCGCCCTACCCCTTTGAGCCACAGGTGCTGCCCGCGTGAGGGGATATCTCATTGTGGTTTTAATTTGCATTTTGCTGAGGATTAGTGATGTTGAACATTTTCTCATGTATCTTTTGGCCATTCCTATGTCTTTTCAAAAATGGCTATTCATGTCCTTTACTCATTCTTTACTCAGGTTATTTTCTTACTATTAAATTATTTGAGTTCCTTATATATTTTAGACATTTGATCCTTACCAGATATATAGTTTGCGAATATTTTCTCCCAATCCATGGGCTGTCTCTTCATTCTTGATTATTTCCTTTGCTGTGCAGAAGCTTTTTGGTTTGATGTAGTCCCATGTGTATATTTTGTTTTTATTGTCCTATCCAAGAAATCATTGCCTATACCAATGTCCTATAGATTTCCCTATATTTTCTTCTAGTAGTTTCATGTTTCAAGTCTTAGGTTTAAGTCATAAAAATCATCTGCAGAATCTTACTTAAAAACATCTCAACTAATCAAACATTTCGCCATGCACTTTTTTTTTTTTTTTTTAGAGACAGAATCTCACTTTGTCGCCCTCAGTAGAGTGCCATGGAGGCTCACAGTAGCCTCCAGTTCTTGGGCTTAGGTGATTCTCTTGCCTCAGGACTACAAGTGCCCACCACAACACCCAGCTATTTTTTTCTTGCAGTTTGGCCAGGGTGGGATTTGAACCCACCAACCTTGGTATATGGAACCAGCACCCTACTCACTGAGCCACAGGCACTGCCCTCCACCATGCATTTTATTTTTTTGGCTTTGACTCACACAATTTTGCTATTTAATCCATTCTTCTAGAAGCCTATAGGTGGCATTAGAAGGAAACAACAGAGTTTGGAATAGGTAAGTTATTTAAAACATGCATAATTTCTAATATATACATGTCCTTTTTTCATCCTGAGGAAGCACATGTCACCCTTGTAGTGATTGGACAGTTATCCTACCATCACATTGAGGTAAACCTCTAGAAAATTGGGAAATTGGAAAAATATTTCATATGTAAAAATTACATTATTTGAATCATTAAATGTAAGCTAAATTGAATGAAGTGAGATGATCATGACTTTTCTCTTATTTGTTCTTATGAAAATTCCAACTAATCTCTTTTTTCAGCCTTTTTGCAAACTGACTGGGTATTCCCATGAAATCTACGTTAATCTCAAGAGAGAAATTTTGTAAAAATTGGGAATAAAAAGAGGTGAAGAGCTTGCTTCTGCAGTAAGATATAGCATGTCTGGAGTAGAAAAAGCTGGCGTATTTTCACATTTGCATATAGATGCATTGGGAAATGGAAAATTCACAAATCAGGCTGATTCTCTTCAGTGGCCAGATACTCTAGACTGCAGAAGTTCCATTTCCTAAGTATAAAGACATGAAAGGCTGTTGGTGAAGTACTATTTAATGAATAAAGCAACCTGCAGAACAATGTTTTCAGTTTGGTTCAGCAAACAAAAATTTTGTTTTCACAAAAATGATTCTCATAAAGACCTGTAATGTGTGTGTGTGTGCAATGAAAAAAGATCTTAAAAATACTGCAGGGTTTATCACAAGAATGCAAGTCCAAAAATTAACTTTCGTATTTTGGGGGTACATTTTACTTTTATAATTAGAAGAAAACAATATTAAGTTTACATATTTTTTATGCCTCACTGCCATGCCTTTAAATAGTCCATCTTCCTCAACTGAGGAAGTCCCACTTAATCGTTTGAAATCATCCAACTCAAGGGGCTCTTAGTTGCTCTTCAAGCAGGAGTAATTTCTCCTGTCCTTCTCTTTAATAGCACCTTGTACTTCATTATATACTCTGTTATTGCGCTTAAAGTGGCCATGTAGCATAGTTAGTTGGTGAGTTTAGTGTTTATTCACGTTTATTATCTACATTCCCTACCCTTACCACAGTTCCTTGTAATTAATCCAGCTTATAAAACTTCAGTTGAACTGTGTATGTGTGTTTCTGAAATGCCAGCTGAGAGAACTCAACACAAACTCAAGTCAGTTATTCTCAACAAATACTATCGAGTTTTTGTCTGTCACTGTGTTGGATACTCCCAGGAGGACAGTGATAAAATACACAGTCTCACCATGCAGAGTTCATCATCTACTGTGGAAGACAGACAGACAGACAGGAACATCTATAACAGGTTATGATAAAGGAGAACACCTGCTGGGAATGCCTACCTTAGAAATGTAAGCTGAGGGAAGGATCTGGGAAGGTTTCTCATAGGAGGTGAAGTCTCAGCTCACGGAGTTAGCTGGGTGAAGTGAAGGTGAGGGAAGGTGCTTCAGAGAGAAAGTAGCATGTGCAAAAGCACAAAGCCGTGAAAAAATGTGCCTCCTCTGGAAAAGTGCAGGTCCTTGCCTCTGGCTGAAGTCTAAGAGCCAGTTGGGGAAATGGTATGAGCCAGAAATAGGTTGTGACCAGTTCATGTTGAGTCTGGGGTGACACGCCAGGGAAGTAGGATTTATTCTGGAGGGAGTCACACAAGTCATATAAGTGTTTGAAGCAGAGAAGTTAGACAGTCATCTAACCAGTGTGGAGCAGAGATAGGTCAGCCCAGAGCCAGTGATGTTTGCATCAAGCTAATAGTACAGTAATAGGATAAAAAGAAACATCTCCTGAGGAGGGGATGGATCAGGGAGCTATTTACAAGAGAGACTTCCATGATCCCTTTACTGATGTTTTTAAAGAAAACAACCTAAACTAATGATGAACTAGCATTAACACAGAGTTCGTTCTTTCTTTCCTCTTTCTCTCTTTAGTAAAGGCGATTGTAGCAGTACAGATGGTGAACCTTACTTCTTGTACACTTGTTTCATGTGCCATAACAGAGTCTCAGTGATCTGTTTATCAGCACTTCAGATATAAATTGTGAGTTTCAGTTTAATAACACTTCACCATTCATTGTCACAATACAGATACAGAATTACAAAGAAAAGAGATGACTTCCGGCTCGGCGCCTGTGGCTCAGCGGGCTAAGGCGTCAGCCACATACACCTGAGCTAGCGGGTTCGAATCCAGCCTGGGCCCGCCAAACAATGATGGCTGCAACCAAAAAATGGCCAGGCGTTGTGGCGACCTGTAGTCCCAGCTACTTGGGAGGCGGAGGCAGGAGACTCACTTGAGCCCAGGAATTGGAGGTTGCTGTGAGCTGTGATGTCAGATCACTCTATCCAGGGTGACAGCTTGAGGCTCTGTCTCAAAAAAAAAAAAGAGATGACTTCTAAACTACATATATGCTTAAACAGAATTATATTCAAATCTTTTTACCTGTTTTGACCTGTGTTAAAGTACCGTATTGCCAAACAAAATACTAGGTTTTCATAAAATAATTTTTTTTACATTTCCTCCCTGAAAAAGCATGAAGCATCTTAGAATCAGTTGGAGAATAGAAAACTAAGGTACTAAAAATACATTATACAATTATAATTTAAAATTATCATACCCACTTTATAAAGATAAAGAATAAGAAATAAAACTGTTAGGTACAGTGGGTTGGAGAAGAAGGAAGAACAGCACAAGTTTTACACATACAAACTAAATTCAAGCTGGCAAAATTAGATTGTGCTTGACAGAAAAAATTATTCACTTTTAGGTTGAAAACTCTGTCAAGTTGAATTTCTGAAATACTAACTCTCCCCTTTTTTGGACATATGGAGATAGGTTGGATTTCTTTCTTTCTTTTTTTTTTTTTCAGTTTTGGGCTGGGGCTGGGTTTGAACCTGCCACCTCTGGCATATGGGGCCGGCGCCCTACTCTTTTGAGCCACAGGCGCTGCCCATGGATTTCTGAACATTTGTTTTAGAGATAGAAGAATCCTATAAGATAGTAAAATTTAATCCTTTACTCTCTCTAAGGTTACTGAGCCTGTATTTGTTTCCTGGTAGTGAGTGTGTTCTGATGTAAATGAGAGAGAAACAGAAGAACAGGAGTGATTAAGGGAAGTAGTAAGTACTTGGAAATATTAGGAAATCAGGCAAATCAAAGATTGCATGGTCATCAAAATAAAAAACTAAAGACATAAAAGGCAGGGATAGGGCCAGGTGCAGTGGCTTATGCCTATAATACTAGCACTCTGAGAGGCCTAGGTGGGTGAATTGCCTGAGCTTACAGGTTCAAGACCAGCCAGAGCCAGGGCAAGACCTCATCTCTAAAAGTAGTCAGGCATTACAGTGGGCACCTGTAGTCCCAGCTACTCTGGAGGCGGAGGCAAGAGAATTGCTTGAGCCCAAGAGTGTTCGAGGTTGCTGTGAGCTATGATGGCACAGTACTATATGAAGTGTGAAAAAGCAAGACTCTGTCTCAAAAAAAAAAGGCAGCTTAAAGGAAAATTAAGTTATTAGAAGAGTGGAGACTCCGTTTTTTTTTTTTTTGGTTTTGCTTCAAGAGAATGGAAATGAAGGATCAGTGAGAGCAGAAATAGAAAACTGACGGCTAAGGAAATATAGAAAAGTACCTGTGATAGCTGCTGTTACAGCTAAACCCCAAAATGTCAGAATATGACATGGTAGAAGGCTATTTCTTTTTATTTTAAATTTCAAGAAGGCTATCTGTTTGGGTGCCATTTTTCTAGATAGGAATTCTGGGACCCAGGCCCCTTGTAGCGCTACCATTCTATACCTAGACCTTTTAAGAATATAGAAGGAACCTGGACAATTACTTGTGGAAGGGTATTAAGAGCATGACCCCCAAGCAGTTTGCATCATTTCACTCATTATCTAGAACACAGTCACATGTCTTACCTCACTGCAGGGAAGATTGGGAAATATGGCTTAGCTATGGGCCCAAAAAGAAGAAACAGGTTTTGGCTCAGCGCCTGTAGCTCAAGTGGCTAGGGTGCCAGCCACAGACACTGGAGCTGGTGGGTTTGAATCCAGCCCGGGCCTGCCAAACAAAAATGACAACTATAACCAAACAATATCCTGGCATTGTGGTGGGCACCTGTAGTCATAGCTATGTGGGAGGCAGAGGCAAGAGAATCGATTAAGCCCAAGAGCTGAAGGTTGCTGTGAGCTGTTACACCATGGCACTCTATCCAGGGCAATGTAGTGAGACTTTGTCTCAAAAAATAAACAAAAATTAAAAATAAAGGAAGGAGGGAAAAAAAAAACAAGTAGAAAGTAAGGTGAGACACAAGAAAGACAGTGTTTTCTAGGAATACATTATCTTCTTAATATCTATTCAAACATAAAAAAATAACATCTAAAGACAAATTTCCTCTGAGCACAGTGGTTCATGCCTGTAATGCTAGCACTTGTGGGGGCCTAAGTGGGAGTATACTTTGAGCCCAGGAGTTCGATACCAGCATTGGCAACAGTAAGAACCTACAAAAAACAAAAACATTATCCAGGTGTGGATATGTAGGTATGGATATGTGGGACATGTAGTCCCAGCCACTTGGGAGGCTGAGGCAGGAGGATCTGGTCAGGAATTCAAGGCTGCCAGTGAACTGTGATGACAATGCCACTGTGCTCTAGCATGGGCAACAGAGTGAGACCCTGTCTGAAAAAAATTAAAAGACAATATTTTTTTTGAGACAGAGTCTCACTCTGTTGCCCTTAGTAGAGTGCCATGGTGTCACAGCTCACAGCAACCTCCAAGTCTTGGGCTGAAGTGATTCTCTTGCTTCAACCTCTCAAGTAGCTGGGACTACAGGCACCCAGCTAAGTAAAGACAATTCTTAATATTTCAGGACAGAGCCCCCACATAAAGTCATATCTACACTCAGGAAGCCTTCAAAGCCTATGGAGGGCAGTGACTTGCCCTCTCTTTGATTTGTTTTCAAAGGCTTCTGTATATTTTCATGTCTGTTTATTTGCTGATTGTACCCATCATTCTATGCCTGAGTGATTTCAGGTATTTGGGGTAGGGAGCGTCAACTGTAGATTGGTGACTTGTAATACTCTTTAAAAAGTTAAGTGGTTGCGAAATACACTACTGAAGGAGCTCTTGGCAGACCATTTATATCCTGAATGTGGTTCTTCTGTGTAAGTGATTCCTTGCTGTCCAGTGTGGAAGGACATGCACTTTTCTCTATAAGAAAATGAAACTAAGTCTGTTATGCCCCCCAAAAATAAATAAATAAAAAGTTAAGGGTGGCGCCTGTGGCTCAAGGAGTAGGGTCCCGGCCCCATGTACCAAGGGTGGTGGGTTCAAACTCAGCCTCAGCCGAACTGCAAAACAGAAAAATAGCCGGGCACTGTGGCGGGCGCCTGTAGTCCCAGCTACTCGGGAAGCTGAGGCAAGAGAATCGCTTAGGCCCAGGAGTTGGAGGTTGCTGTGAGCTATGTGATGCCACGGTACTCTACCGAGGGCAATAAAGTGAGACTCTGTCTCTACAAAAAAAACAAAAAAGTTAAGTGGTTGCGAAATACTCTACTGAAGGAGCTCTCAGCAGACCATTTATATACTGAATGTGGTTCTTCGTGTAAGTGACTCCTTGCTGTCCAGGGTGGAAGGCCATGCACTTTTCTCCATAAGAAAATGAAATTAAATCTGTTACGCCCCCCCAAAAATAAATAAAAAGTTAAGGGCGGTGCCTGTGGCTCAAGGAGTTCAAGCCTGTCCCCGGCCAAAACTGCAAAAAAAAAAAAAAAAAAGTTAAGTGGGGTCCTGGCACCCTTAGTACAGTGGTTACAGTGCCAGCCATGTACACCAAGGGTGGTGGGTTCGAACCCAGCCCAGGCTGGCTAAACTATAACAAAAAATAGTCAGGAGTTGTGGCAGGCGCCTGTAGTCCCAGTTACTTGGTGGCTGAGGCAAGAGAATCGCTTGAGCCCAAGAATTTGAGATTGCTGTGAGCTGTGATGCCACTGCACTCTACCGAGGGCAACATAGTAAGACTTTGTCTAAATAAATAAATAAATAAGTTGGCTCAGCACCTCTTGCTCAGTGGTTAGGGTGCCGGCCTCATGCACCAGGGCCGGGGGTTTGAACTTGGCCCAGGCCTGCTAAAACAACAGTGACTACAACAACAAAAATAATAGGCATTGTGGTGGGTGCCTATAGTCCCAGCTGCTTGGGAGGATGAGACAAGAGAATCACTTAAGCTCAAGAGTTTGAGGTTGCTGTGAGCTGTGATGCCACTGCCCTCTACCAAGGGCAACATAGTAAGATTCTGTTTAAAAAAGAATAAATAAATAAAAATTAAAAGTTAAGTGGAGGTGAACATATCTAAGTAGGGGAAAATCATCACATACTTTTCTTTTGTGAATAAGATTACCTAGTTATTTATACCTAACAAAACTAGGAGACTTGCTCAGTGTCAGAAAGTAAGGCAGGTGCCAGGGACACCTCATTCAGTGAGTATAAGATTGAGGGCATGTACTGTTAACAGTACTATTGATTGGGTGGCACCTGTGGCTCAAGGAGTAGGGCACCGGCCCCATATACCTGGGATGGCAGGTTCAAGCCCGGCCCCGGCCGAAAGTGCAAAACAAAAAAGCCATTCATCAAACTAAGAAATAGTAGCAGAAGAGCAGCTTTTAGAGGGAATACGGCTTCAAGTTAAAAAACAAAACAAAACACAAAACAAAAAAGCAGTACTATTGATTTTCTGGACCACCTGAGATTCCTTTGGCTCCACTGTGCCGAATGTTGAGTATTAGATCCCTACCATGTTCAAGTATTGCAGGAGGAGACAGATGGCAGTATAGGACAGTGTCAAAAAACCCAAATCCCTATGTTGTAAGCTCGTTTTTCTTGGTTCTTCTCCTTCTTTAAAAGGCCCCACATTCATGAGCATAGCTTCTAAGAGTTATAAAATTAATATTTATTTTCATAAATTCCAGATTTTTATTTTACGATTTATTTATTTTATTTATTTATTTTTGAGACAGAGTCTCAAGCTGTCGCCCTGGGTAGAGTGCCATGGAGTCATAGCTCACAGTAACCACAAACTCTTGAGCTTAAGCCATCCTCTTGCCTCAGCCTCCCAAGTAGCTGGGACTACCGGTGCCCACCACAACACCCAGCTATTTTTTGGTTGCAGTTGTCATTGTGGTTTAGCAGGCCCAGGCCAGGCTCAAACCCACCAGCTTCAGTGTATGTGGCTGGCACCCTACTCAACTGAGCTACAGGGAGCTGAGCCAACCTCAAACTCTTGGGAAGCGATCCTCTTATCTCAGTTTTTCTATTTTTAGTCGAGATGGGATCTCACTTTTGCTCAGGGTAGTCTCAAACTTGTGAGTTCAAGCAATCTACCTGTTGTGGCAGAAGAAGGGGCCACCTGTCCAAATCAGAAGTTTCTGAATGGAGTCTTTATTAGCTGGCCAGCAGCTATCTCTGCAGGTCTTAGAGAGATCAGGGGAGAGCACTAGCAACCAGCTTGGAATCGGGGGTTTTTATAGGGTTGGCTGATGCAAGCAAGCAAGCAGTCAGTCATACTAACCAACCTTCACAGAAGCAGACTTTGCATTTGTGGTTAGCAGATAAGCAAACAATTTTTCACATTACGAGCTCAGTAAGTTTTTGTCCCGTCTCCCCATTCTTCCCTCAGTCTCTGGTCTAACGGAATTGTGCAAGGCCAAGGTGGCCATCTCACACCTGCGTAGGCCTCCCAGAGTGTGATGATTACAGGTATGAACCACCACGTCCGGTCCTCTTTATTTATTTATTCTTTTTTTGAGACAGAGTTTCATTATGTCACCCTCAGTAGAGTGCTAAGGTGTCACAGCTCACAGCAACCTCAAACTCTTGGGCTCAAGAGATTTTCTTATCTTAGCCTCCCAAGTAGCTGGGACTTTAGGCACCCCCACAATGCTGGCTATTTTTTGTTGCAGTTGTCATTGTTTAGCTGGCCCAGGCCAGGTTCCAACCCAAGAGCCTGGGTGAATGTGGCTGGTGCCATAACCACTGTGCTACAGGCGCTGAGCCAAATTCTAGATTTTTTTTTTTTTTTGTAGAGACAGAGTCTCACTTTATCGCCCTGGGTAGAGTGCCGTGGCGTCACACTGCTCACAGCAATCTCCAGCTCTTTGGGCTTAAGCGATTCTCTTGCCTCAGTCTCCCGAGTAGCTGGGACTACAGGCGCCCACCACAGCGCCCGGCTATTTTTTTGTTTTGCAGTTCAGCCGAGGCCGGGCTTGAACCCGCCACCTTCGGTATATGGGACCGGCGCCCTACTCGCTGAGCCACAGGAGCCGCCCCAAATTCTAGATTTTTAAAGGAAATCTTTAGAAGGAAGATTTTGACCTAATGTCATGGCGTTTTTGCTTTTTCACTTTTTACAGCTAGATTAGCTTAAAAAGAAGTTTCTTTTAGTAGAGTGAGTCCTAGAAATTAGCCCAGAATGACAGTGAGCCATAGTTTTGAAAGACTTTTTTCTACCCGCAGACCTGGAAGGGGTTCTTGCTTGTGTTCCTCATCTCCATGTTTCTGAATCCTTGGCCACACCTCAGTTACAGAAAAATAAAGAGCACATGGAGGGTATCATTTGTGTGCCAAGTTGAGAATATACAGTCATCCTTCAGTATCCATGCGGAACTGGTTCTGGGACACCCCACACACACCGAAATCTGTGAGGCTCAATTCCCTTATGTAAACTGGTATATTTGCATATAACCTGTGCACATCTGCCCAAATACTTTAAATCATTTCTAGATTACTTAGAATATAATGTTTATGTGGATGGAGCTGGAACATATTCTTCTTAGTAAAGTATTTCAAGAATAAAAGAAAAAGTATCCAATGTACCCAAGTACTCTTATGAAACCAATTTATAATCACTCACACTTTCATATGAAAGAAAAACACAACTATACTCCAGGATGAAGGAGGGAACAGAAGAGGTGGGGAGGGTAAGGGGAGGGCGGGTAATTGGTGGGACCTCACCTATGGTGTATACTGCAAGGGCACATGTCAAATCTATTATGAATAGTGTATAAATGTCTTAACATAAGAATTAAGTGAGATGAAGGCTATGTTAACCAGTTGGATATAAGCATTCCAAATTGTATATAAAACCAGCACATTATGCCCCATAAATGCATTGATGTATAGTTATGATTTAATTTAAAAAATTAAAATAAATTAAAAAATAGATTACTTAGAATAGTTCACACAGTATAAATGCTATGTAGTAAATAGTTCTTATACTATACTGTTTAGAGAATAATGACAAAAAATGTCTGTACTAATTTAGGACAAACGTACTTATCCTTTTTACTCCTCAATGTTTTTGATCCAGTTGGTTGAATCTGCTAATGTGGAACCTATAGATTCCGAGGGCCTGCTGTACTTATTAGGGAGAACATTTTTGATACTACCTGCTGGAAAAAAAATGCAGCTCTTCTAAGGAAAAAAACTAGGTGTACTTATTACACAAATTTGTATCATGGTTAATCCAGTATTCCATTTTGCCTTATTTGATACTAGCTAATCTATGATATTAAACCTAGTGAATACTATATAATGCAGAAAATGTGCTTTTTACAATACTTACTTGGTCTAATGTTTTAAGTTAAAATCCTGATCTTGAGTCCAAGGATCAAAGTAAAAAAAAACCAGATACATTAGGACTTATTTTATTTGGGCAGATACAAAGATTGTGAACATCTAAATGTATTATAACTGATTGTCTTAATGCCTCATTTTCAAGTCTCTTTTGGACTATGAATATAATACAGACAGCCTGTTAAATAGTATTTGGAAATGCATTTTTTGAGGCAAGTGATTTATTCCATTATTATATTCATGAAACAGATGTTGATTGTCCTACTTGATGTCTATGTCAGTTCTGTATTCTGCCTTTCTGACAGGACAGGACATTATTTTATTTAATAAAACCTAACAGAAGGTTATAATTTAAGAATCTTTCCCCTTAGATTTCATAAAACATTAAGTAATCACTCTTATTTAACCATAATGCTTGTTATGGTTTATTTGATTAGAAATTATTATGGCATTATACAGGGAATATAATGTACCTCAGGAAATTAATTTTTCCATTTGGACTAATTGAAAGGTGAAAAGCTTCTTTGATTCTAGTAAGCAATAAATCTAATGAATAACTCTTCATATGCGTTAGCTTTTTATTCTTTTTCTCGTAGGTAACAGCATCCATTTTATACACCATCATAGGAATAGGTTGGATCACAAACCCATAAACTCTGTTTTATAATTTATAGGAGTTCAGTAAGTGAACTTTACAAGCAGACTTTCAGGTATCCATGTGTGACTTAATATGGAATGCATTGCTTTTAAATGGACCCTCAGGAATGTAACTTTAAATGTTGGAATGTTGTATCCTTGTGCAGTGTTTACCTTGGTGGCACTGCCTAGCCTATGAGGGGTGATAAAAACATAAAGAGACCATATACTGGTGGAATTATATGCAGAGAGGCATCAGTTGTCAAAAATGCGATATAGGCTCGGCACCTGTAGCTCAAGCAGCTAAGGCGCCAGCCACATACACTGGAGCTGGAGGGTTCAAATCCAATCTGGGCCTGCCAAACAATAATGACAACTACAACCAAAAAATAGCCCGATGTTGTGGTGGGCGCCTGTAGTCCCAGCTAGTTGGGAGGCTGAGGCAGGAGAATCACTTGAGCCCAGGAGTTGGAGGTTGCTATGAGCTATGATGCCAAGGCACTCTACCCAGGGCAACAGCTTGAGACTCTGTCTCAAAAAAAAAAAAAGTGATATAGGCTCCCTGCTCATAGCACAGTGGTTATGGTGCTGGCTCAAACACAGCCCTGCCAGCTAAAAAAACAAAAACAAAAACAAAACAATGGCAACTGCAACAACAAAAAAAGCTGGGCGATGTGGCGGGCGCCTCCCATCTACTTGGGAGACTGAGGTAAGAGAATCTCTTGAGCCCAAGAGTTTGAGATTGCTGTGAGCTGTGAGGCTAGGGCACTCTACCAAGGGTGACACTTTGTTTAAAATAAATAAATAAATAAAAGTGATATATATTTCTAAGTTTATAGCTTTTATAATTTTATGCAAAATAACAAAATATAGAAAATAAAACTAAAAGCTGTGAAAATACAAATAAATATACAAAATATAACTTTAAAAGCTCTAAAATTATAAATGCCATTTTTAAAATTACTTTACATCATGGTACATCCATTCAATGAAAGTTTTTTTTTTTGCCAATTGATAATCATCTATCAATTGAAGAATATATAAAAGGAAGAGAGCAACTCAAGTTCATTTTACTCAATGAAGGATGCAAGATATCTAATTCTATAAACAATATACCTACATTTTTATATGTATATATTTATATTTTTATATACTTAGAAGAAAGGAAATAAACACACCAGAATGTTGTCAGTAGGTATCTTTATTTTTTATTTTATTTTATTTTTTAGTTATTGTAGATTCAGTGTGTATTTCTTTTTTGTTGTTATTGCAGTTTGTCTGGGGCTGGGTTCGAACCCACCACTTTTGGTATATGGGGCTGGTGCCCCACTCACTGAGCCACAGGTGCTGCTCCTCCAGTAGGTATCTTTATGGTGTAAGATTATTTTCTTTTCCATATTTTTCTGTATTTCCCAACTATTCTAGAATGAGCATGATTGATATTTTGGGGCCAGAAAAAGGTTGTTAAACATTGTAGGACAATTATTGCCTACATAATAACCTCCCCCAAAGTGCGGATTATTTACACTGCAGTCCAGGTTTCTGACCTAATTGCTTTTTTTAGGAAGTATGGCATAGCAAACCTCTTGCATATGGTCAGTGTCCAAGCACCTTGTCACTTTGTTACTACACACCCACAATCCATTTCACTAGGACAGGAGGTGGGGGGCAACCATGGATAAAAATATTTGTTTTATATTTAAATATGTTTGGTATGCTTTTTGAAAGGGAATTTTAAGGATTGTTTAACTATTTAAAACTTTGTAATTTAAATATAGTTTGGTTATATATTCCTAGACAATTCCTATTTCTATAGTTTGGTTGTACATTCCTAGACAATTCCTATTTCTCACCCCCAAGTTGTTCTTATTTAGAGGCATACTATTGTCACCCTTTATTTTTCTGGAAGCTTAATATGTTTAGTTGGACAGTATCTCAGAAATTCTGTTGAAAAGTCAAATTCAAAATATTTATAATGATTAGCAAGTATAACACTGCTTTGATTACTTTTATATAAAGCTTATGAAGTCACAAAAATGTAATTAATGTTTTAATTTAAATGTATCCAAATGTAATGTTAAATGTATCCAAATGTTTGAATGTATTTTTATGTCTCTATAACATTTTTTACTTATAAAAATGAAATTTCTCAAAAAAATTTAAACTATTTTGTACTATTTTATATAGTAAAGAAAGACTGGTGACCCACATTCCTTTGCTGGTTTTATAACTTCTGAATCATAAGCTTACACAAAAATGTATGTACAGTCAACCCTTGAACAACAAAGGTTTAAACCACATGGCTCCATATATATGTAGATTTTTTCTTTTTTAAATGATTTTTGAGATTTATAATCTTTTTTTTTTTTTTTTTTTGAGACAGAGCCTCAAGCTGTCACCCTGGGTAGAGTGCTGTGGCATCACAGCTCACAGCAACCTCCAATTCCCGGGCTCAAGCGAGTCTCCTGCCTCTGCCTCCCAAGTAGCTGGGACTACAGGCGCCCGCCACAACGCCCGGCCATTTTTTGGTTGCAGCCATCATTGTTGTTTGGCGGGCCCTGGGGCTGGATTCGAA
>CAUYON010175824.1:0-38853 GCA_963573935.1 Arctocebus calabarensis
TGTGGCGGGCGCCTATAGTCCAAGCTACTTGGGAGGCTGAGGCAAGAGACTCGCTTGAGCCCAGGAATTTGAGGTTGCTGTGAGCTGTGATGCCACAGCACTCTATCCAGGGTGACAGCTTGAGGCTCTGTCTCAAAAAAACAAACAAACAAACAAGAAAAACAATTTGTCTGAGACTCTTGAATGTTCACTCTGAGGAAACACAGCTGCCATAAAAGAAGTGCAACTATCTGAGACCTGTATGCTCAAATGAACTATCCAGAGAAGGGGTGTGTGTGTGTGTGTGTGTGTGTGTGTGTGTGTGTGTGAAAGACAGAGAGAGAAAAAGAGAGAGAGAGGGGTCTAGGCATTTACATCATTATGGGTATCAGACATATAAATTAAAAGGCTGTCTTGGACAATGCAGCACCAGCCCACATGGAGAAGAAGCTACTCGGGTTCAGGCCAGTTAACAGCCTGAACCCGAGTAGCTGCCACGTATGTCACACCCCCCATACGAGTTGGCTTCAGCTGTAGGTATCTCCAGCTTTCACACATACTCAGGTCCCAAACATTGTTCAGAAGAGAAAAGCAATCTGTGTGAAGTTCTGCCCCTCCAAATTCTGAATGTAAATAGAATTGTTTTATTTCTATAAATTTTGACATGGTTAATTTTACAGAATTAGATAATCAGAATATACTGAGGTGGGGGGCAGAGGTAAGGGGAGGGATGGTTCTGAGATTTTATCTGGGGCCTGGGGGTTAATCCAGGAGACATTTGGCTTATGATTCTAAAAAGCAAGAGAGCCCAAGAGAGAATTTGAGATGAAAAAATGGCAGGAACAGTTTCCTTCCAGCAACAAACACCTTCTTGCCTTGGGTTTCCTGATACCATTCTCTCTTGTGTTTTTTCCTTCTGTACTGTCCATTCCTTCTCAAGATCCTTTGACAGATTTCTCCATCATCACCAACTCTCTGCTTTGGAACAGCAGATGGTTTTGTCTGTGGACAAATTTACTTGTCTCCTCTTAAAGCTTATGTGGTTTCATCCAGAACAATGACTCACTCAACCCAATTTAGAACAATTCCAATTTATCGCTTCAGGCTTTATCTTTCCTAATTCCAGACTTACGCAAATAATTGCTTACTCAACTTTTTTGTATGGATGGTTGTTTCAGGGACCTCCCAAGACCCCTCCCATATCAAAGATTCATGAAAAGAATTTAAAGGATTCAGAGTATAGTCATACCCATGGTTATGATTTATTATAGTGAAAGGATACAAAGCAAAATAAATAAAAGAAAAGATTCACAGAACAAAGTCTGGGGGAAAACAGGCACAGATATCCAGAAGTCCTTTTCCTGTGAAGTCACAGAAAGCATATTTAATCTCCCCAGCAACTAGTTGGGGCAACACACTTAAAATGTTGCCTGTAAGGCAAACTTGTTAGAAATTCAGCATCTGGGGATTTTATAGGATGCTGGTCCTGTAAAACCCTCTTCTTAATGCACACCAAAATTCCAGACTCCCAAAAGGAGACAGGGTACTTAGCATGAGCCATATTGATTGTATATAAATGGTTTAGACATATTGGGCCACTATCCTCATCAGTTAGGATAGCGAGAACCCTCCTCAAACTCAAGTCTCAGGTATTTTGTAAACAGGTCTTCCAAAGTCCTAGTGAGGCCTGCCACGTTGATTCCTTCTTCAATAGCTAACAGATATTTCAAATTTAACAAGTCTTAAAGCAAGCCCTATTCCCTATTTTTGTCTTTCCTAAGTTTTTTTAGTATATTGGGATTCATTTTCTTGTGACTTGAGTAAAACAAAGAAACAAACAAAAACAACACCAACAATAAACAACTCTGAAGGCATCTTTGACTCTTCACTTCTTCTCTCAACCTACATTCAGGTCCTCAGTAGATTCTGCTGACTCCATCTTTAAAACACACCCAGAATCTACTTCTTATCATCTTCATTGCTACAACCCAGCTGAAGCCACCATTGACTTTGGCCTCACTTACCAAAATAAACTCCTAATTGTGTTCCTTCTTCCATTCTTGCTCTTCTTTATGCTACTTTGCACTTAGCATTCAGAGTGATCCCCATAAAATTTAAGTCTAATTAGATCATTGTCTGCTCAAAATCTT
This sequence comes from Arctocebus calabarensis, assembly GCA_963573935.1. NCBI lineage: Eukaryota > Metazoa > Chordata > Mammalia > Primates > Lorisidae > Arctocebus > Arctocebus calabarensis. The sequence goes on from CAUYON010175824.1 coordinate 2,130, forward strand.
CAAAATAGTCCCGTCATGTTTCATAAGGCCCTTTAAAGATCATTTTTACCCCAAGACACTTCTGACCTCAATTTTAACACTTTATCTTTCATCCTCTTTGTTCCAACCCTACTTCACTTCTTGCAGGCCCTCAAAGATAATATGCACCAAGAATACTCCTGGCTTTTGCCCTTCCTGTCCCCTCTAATTACAATTGATATTGCTTTGGCTTTCTAACTACTTAAGTTTCTTTCTTAACTTCCTTTAAGACTTTGATCAAGTGTCACTTTACCATTGACATCCTCTCTAGTCACCTGACAGAAAACATCAGCTTCCAACTCCTCAGACTGACATTGCTTTAACCTGCTTTACTTCCTTCCTAAGCACTGATTATATTTTTATCATTATTTATATTTATTCAATTGTCTATTCTTTTTCTCTCTCCTCTGAATGTCATCAGAGAAGGGACTTTGTTTTGCTTTTTGCTCTATCCCCAGTTCACCCAGAAGAATGTCTGGCACATCTTAGGTACTCAGTTGAGTGAAATATTCCTGAGTTTTATCTGTTGTTCAGGTAACTCAGGGTCAACTGTATTTTCACAAATAAATGGCTCCAAAACATTCCAACAGGTTGGGAGCAGTGGCTCATGCCTGTAACCCTAGCACTCTGGGAGGCCGAGGTGGGTGGATTGATTGAGCTCACAGGCTCGAGACCAGCCTGAGCAAGAGCGAGACCCCATTGCTACTAAAAATAGAAAAACTGAGGTAAGGGGATCACTTGAGCCTAAGAGTTGGTGGTTGCTGTGAGCCACAGCACTCTACTCAAAGTGAAAGCTTGAGACTCTGTTTCAAAAAAAAAGACAACAATAACCAAAAGAACAAAACAACAAAAAACCCAAAACAACTTGGAAATATTTTCAATAACAAACATGTAATCAGAAGTTAATAAAATAATATGTTTCTCTGTATTTCCTTCACATGAGAGTTAGAAGTAAGGCAACATCTCCTTGAAAATCACAGCACATAGTCAAGGGTACAATTTCATTGTCTTTCTGTAGCCCCCTTGCACATAAATATTATAAAAATGCTTCAAGTCACTTTAATATTTATATACATATATATATATTTATACATGTATATATGTGTATATATATTTTTATTTTACAGACACCTATACATAATTATAACATATTTTAATATGCATTATATATAGTAATTTATTTATTTAGTTACCTTGGCTGATAAAGTTTAATTCTCAAAAGACTATAGCTAATAACCATCATGAATATATCTATCATTTCTTTTTCTAAACATAACATTTGATCAAGATATTCTAAATTTCAGTCATGACTCTTGGTTCTTTCTAGCCATGTAACCTTGGGCAAATTACTTCAACATCTCTGTCTGTGTATCTGCATTGTAATAATGAGTGTAATGATGTTCCTACTTCACAGCAATGTTGTAAAGATTAAATAAGGTAACTAATGTGATGATTAATTTTATGTGTCAAATTAACTGGGTGAAGATGTACCCAGATAGCTGGTAAAACATAATTTCTGGGTATGTCTATGGGGGTGTTTCTAGAAGAGATTAGCATTTTAATTAGTAGACTGAGTAAAGAAAATCCCAGGGCATAGAGGCCTATCCGATCTTTTGAGGGCCTGGATAGAACAAAATAGTGGCAAATGGGTGATCCTATTCTGTTCTGGAGCTGGGATATCCATCTTCTCCTGCCTTTAGACATCAGAGCTCCACGTTCTCTGGTTGTGAGCCTCAGGCTGGATTATACCACTAGCCTTTCTGGGTCTCCGACTTGCTGACAATATGATTGTGGTGGACTTGTTGGCCTCCATAATTGCAAGAGCCCATTCATAATAAATCCCCTTTATATATCTATATATATCCCATTGGTTGTGTTTGTCTGGAGAATACTGATTTTATATAATTATCATACAATTTTAGAACAGTGCTTAAAACATAGTTGGCTTCATCAAATATTGTCCACGTTACCATAATTCACATTTGCATTACAGACAACCTTAATAGAATGTTCATCCACTAAATAAAATTCACAAGAAGCACATTTTCCAATCTTTTTTTAGTAGAGCTTTTATAGTAGAACACTTGCTTACTGTTTACCTCTAGGAAGGAAAACAAACACATAAGACCAACTTACTTCATTATGAATGGACTAGTGAAAAACAAAACATCAGCAAACACTTTGAATAAAGCAACTTGAACCAGGACAGACTTAAAGGTGTTCCACAATGCATAGAGGAGAGATGGTTTTCCGGTATGTGCCTCTTTGTGAGAAGATGCCTATATAATTAAGGAAAATAGAAACAATTAAAAATTGGATAGAAGTGATATTAGTACAAATGCTATATATGTGCATATATATTATATACATATATATCATGAAGTTAATGTACTCCGACAGTAAAAGGAAAGGAATAAAAAAGGAATAAATTCAGTTAAACTTTAAATTATGGCCCATGTTATTGGCATGGTACGTAATCAGACTAGTTGCTGATTTTTATAGCACATAGCATAAATGGTAAGAGTAATAACTATATTTTATCACTTTTGTGAGTTTTAAAATGATTTCATTAATATAAATATACTTTTTATCTCCAATTATATTTCTTCTTTCTAGAAAAGGTATTCATTTGTGTGTGTGTGTGTTTACAGGGTGACCATAAAGTTCATGTGAAATTTTAAGTTTCACACTATTTTAAATTGCTTGCAAACTTTATGACCATCCTATATATGATGCTGGATGTGGAGTACCTCTCCCTCTTCTCTGGGACTCTGGCTTTGGCCACCATACAGTTAACTTGGGCCAATACTATGTAGATGTAGGCTTTGAGATGTAGGGTATACCTCAGTCACCATTTATTGAGAAGCCAAGGATATATGTACATGTCAACACTAAGGAGATCTTGCTGTAAATAATATTGATCATTTCCCGAAAGTGTACAGATTGAAGGTAAATAGATTTGAGTGGCATGTCTAGGTACACTTAAGCAATAGCAATAACTTCAATTCAACTTTGAAAAGTATTACATAGATAACATCTCTTAGAATGTATGTACATTTTTTGGCTCCGTATTTGCTCTTACATTGAAAGGAAGTGATGAAATGATGCTGAATAATTTGAGGACAGGAAGAGTTCCAATAACAACCAAATGTACTTACAGAAATGGGTTGTCATTTCACATTTCTGAGGGATTTTCTATATTAAAATAAACATAATATCTTCTATTTGGGAAAAGAGTTATTGAGTTATAGGTAGTAATTAACTACTTTAGGATTTAAAAATCAATTACCTTGACTTTTTGCCTCTCTTGATTCCTTAAAATTTCTTTCCTCCATTGTTTTTCAAAGATGGGACATACAATGTAGGAGGAATCACTTTCATTCAGTTCAAAAAGGTCTTCTCTTTCCAAAGGTTTCTTATAGCCTAAAGTAATTAGTCTAAAAATGAAAAAGTTAAACAAAATGGTAAAACAAATAATCATCTTGAAAAGAATTGCATATGCATTTATTTCATTTCTTAATTTATAAATTATTTTATTGATCAGTATGTAATGGCTAGACTGTGTGTTTGAAAAATCAGAAAACTTAATTCTGGGGTTCAAAATTGTATAATAATCATTTGTAGAAAGGCTGTTTAGACAACCAACTATTCAATCAAACACTAACTTCATTTCCTCATCTTTTTGGAGAAAGTACCACTCACCTATCTCACCTCACTTACTGAAACTTAAATAGCAAAATTCCCAGTAATGTATTCACTCAAACACCCAGAAACCCGTCTTTGCTTTTAGGCTTATATCAGATGAGAAATAGACCCAACCCTTGTATTTGCAACTTTTCTTCTGTTGCACTAGGACGCTATATACTGCTGTTCCCTTTGCCACTTGACTGTAGAGATAGACCAACTAGATGTAGAGTTGCTGTCCTCACTCTGTCAACTTTAGCTTTGGTCAAATGACCTATTATCATCAATAGGCAATAAAATATGAGATAACATGATGGTGCCATTTCTGAGTTGATTTCTTCAGAGGTATGGAAAGCTTCTGCCAGCTTCTTTGTTGTTTCCACCCTCCTCCATTCAAACAACTTGACGCAGGGGACATGGTGAGTAATTATGCCAAGAACAATAGGTCCTAACAGAGAGGCAAACTCATATGCATGGTCTAGTTATACAAGTTATTGTGGTAGGCAATGGATTGTATTTACCCACAACTATCGCTCTGCCTATCATGTTCTTTCTAATAAGAATCTGATATTTTTTCAGTTGAAACTCTCTTAGACTCAGGTAAGCCAAGCACAGAGCTATGAATTGCGACTGGTCTGAACTAGTTCTGGAAATCCCATTATCTTTTGCTTGGGATCAACCACATAACTCTGAGATGGCTCATGATACCTAAACAATAATCTGCTAAGAAGAACTTTCTTTTTCAAATGAAAGTACAAAACTTCAAAAGGTGAGAACATTTGATTTCTCACTTTTTCCTGCTCTTCCTTCCTGTATACACTTGAGGGCAGGTTATTCTGATAAAAGCCATTTGCCCCCATGGATGAAAAGTCAACGAATTATGATCAGAAACAGAAGGAAAAAAGGCTCATCATAACATTTCTGATTCCTCACATGTTCTCAGCCCTTTTCCCAATAACTTAAGAAAATAGAAACCTGTTTGTTTAAGCTAATATTATTTGTCTATTTCCTTACTTGAAGCCAAACACTCCTGAGGGATAGAGTTCAGATATATCATATATTCTGTGAACTTGGTGACATGATTTGTTCAGTGGGAAATTAAATTCATATTTAAACTCATGTCTTCTGACTCTATAGTCTCAGTTCTTTCCATTACAAAGTGTATTAGCCTAAGAGACGATAACAGAGTATTACACTACTCCAAATTTGGGGACCACTTTTATTATTATTGCTACTGAATAATCTCAATTGATTGACCATGGGGCGAATTTTAAATCCTTTGGCAAATTTTACTTTTATTATAATAAATGATAGCCTACAATATTCTTATTTAACAAAAAGTCTTAAAGGTAATAAGAAAAGACCTTCAGTAATCTGTTGGCTCAAATACGCTGGATATTTTCCTGCAGGGCACTTTTAAAAACACATTGAGCAATAAACTACTTACGTGTGTCATATTAAGTCTTTCCATTTCATTTCATAAAATAAATATTCATTTTCAAAATAAGACTTCATTGATTTTCACAAAAGCATTTTTAATAACATTTACTACCTCAGCATTTTGAGTTAGAACTGTGCAAAACTCAGCAGTTTTGGTTCAGGGTAAGTGACCCCTGGCTTTCATGCTGAGTCTCCAAATAATGCAGCATCTGAAAGTGACACTTAAGCTGAATTGATTGTGATTCTCATGGCTTGGTGGTTTACCCCCCTTGACTTTTCTTTTCCCAGGTGTGAGCTCCCTCTCCACCTTTTGCTCTCTTCTAGTAGACTCTGATCATAGGGACTGGTCTTATCTTCTTACATAAAAGTTTTAAAAAAGAGGAAGCAAGGAAATGGTATTTCTTTAAATCAAAAGTTGATTTAAACAACTAAGATCAACAGTGACCCTTCCAATAAATGAAATATATCACATGCACCAGGTCCCATAAGCTTACGGACTTTATTCCTAAGGTTCATACATGAATTTCATTTTCTTAGAATGATATTCCTTTTCAAAGAACATTCACTTTAATTAATTTGATCCTAATAACACCCTAAAGAAGAGAAAGCATTATTACTTTCTCATTGTTACAAGCAGTTAAACACCAAAAATTCCAGAGACTGGTCACTTGCTTAAAATTATGGCATAAACCAGTGAAAATTTAACAAACGTCAGATAGTGCCTGAAACAAAATACTTCCACTTCGTTTTTAGTTTTTATTGTCTTAGAATTTTGAATATATTCAGCACTGACGAGTGTGCATGAATATGTCATCTAGCTCATGTGAAGAGAGTAGAAGAAGAAATCAGTCTCCAAAAATTGTAGTTTAGTTAATGTATAAATTTTATTAATATGGGAGGAAAAGTTAGGACATAATGAGAAGTGTATACCTGACTAAAATAATGATTCAACGGTGATTTATGCAAATTTTAACTAGACTTTTTCATGTATATCCAGGGGATCATTCTAAGACCATGATCATTATACACTGACAGGAGATTATAGATTATATTTTCTAATAAAGACTCGTTAATTTTTGATCATCAAAATAATCTAGATAGTTACTATCTTAGGAATTAAATCTCATAAGCATATAATTTTCTAATTATTCTATCATTTGAACACATTTAATTCAATTATTCCTATAATTATGGTTGCTTGACTTTTGCCTAGGAAATAATTTCTGACATTACTCTGCAACTCCAAAAATAGATCTGAGAATACAATTAACCACTATCTTCAAAGGGACATTCTCTTAATCAATAGTTATAGTTCAATCGCAATTGTTTAATCACCCCATAAGAAATCCAATTAGATTTATGTCAATGATGGTGCCTGATAACAGTGATGAAATCCAGTTTGAAGATGTCATATTCAAACAGAAAATAAAAATGATACTTAACAATTAATGTTTGATACTTATGTTTGATTGACCTAAGACACAGATTTTAAGATAGTAGGTTGTCATATTTTTAAGTTTACTGTGCTTTATCTTGCTTATTAAAGTTAATTTCAACATCTTATGCTGAGACACCTAACAAGATGTTTGCAATATTTAATACATATATATGTTGTATTTATAGTTCGATGATCAAAGCCTTAAAATGATGTTTATTTAAAATGAATTTCATTTGCATTATTTAAATTCTATGACTTTAAAATGTCACTGAAATTTTTTAAAGTCAGAGCAAACTTCACTCTCAACTTGTATATGAAACAAAAGGAATTCACCTTACAAATTCAATCAATGTAACATAATTCTTTGAACCCTCAATGAATTCCACACAATAATAAAAATAAATAAATAAAAAATAAATAAATTAAAATATATAAGTAAAAATGAATAAATAAGTAAAAAGAAAATATTTCTATACAAATTTGAAAAATCAAAATAATTAACTATAAATAGCTCAGATTTACATAATTTCTAGCCAAGCTTTCTTTTTTCTAGTGCAAAGCTTAAGGCTACATGGTAGCATAAAATTTTTGTCATCCTCCTTAAGTAATTACTAGATTTGTGTAACTTGGAAAACTTATCATATCTTAGCCTCTCTGCCCAAGAATTTGCTCACAAGTATGTAAATTTTTTATTTAAGTTGCTTTTATAAGACTAATGATCTTCATGTTGCCAAATTTAATGAAGAATATTTTGCTCTTATTTCAATTTACCCTTTTTCAGTATTTGATCCCACTAATCACTTTATTTTTTTTCTTGAAAGTTTCTCTTTTCTTCGCTGTCAATTACCACTTTACTTGCCTATTTCTCTTAAATTCCAAACACCTTTATGTCTTATAGACTCCTACTTTTGCCATTTAAATATTGATTCTCATTGTTCTACTTGTTCAACCTAGTCAATGGATGCTTCTTCTGGGTTGTTTTGTTCATAATCATGGCTTCAACTACTGACTTCAACTATTGTCTATAACCAGTGAGTCCCAAATACATAGGTTGGAGATTGATTCTAAGCCCAAGAACCACATATCCAAACTCATTCACATGATGCTTCACAGGCATGTCATAATAAATCTTTTCCAAAGTGTACCCACATTTTTTTTACTTCAGAAATAAAATTTAGTGTCTTAATTTTGCTTTTACTAGTACAAACTGGGTTAATAGTTTTAAATTTAATATACTTCTGGACAATGATACACAGGTCCTATTTTTAGCAGAAGCTTAAAGAAAATGTTTGATAAGGTATGGATTTATTCAACCCTATAGTTTGCACAAATACAAAAGCATAGTCATGATTAAAGGCAAAAATTGTATAACAGTTCTGCATACTAAAATATTAATAGTGCAGTTTCTGAGAACTAAAATATCAGCTGGCTGATTTTGCTTTTATGATATATAAATTTTTCTAGCATGACAAGGCTACTGACAAAAGGTTCACCATTCTTCCAATACCTTGGATTCCCAGCATGCTTACCAGTTGGCAAATTCATTTTAGTGGCAGTAAGATAAGAATTAAGAATACAGAGAGCAAGGATTCATTTTGATGAGCTATTTTATCATAAAACATGCAGAGATGAATTTTCAATTCATAAACTATTTTTATCATTTGGTGAAGATTATTATTGTAGCTGGCATAATCATGAGAACTTTTTTCACTTGATTAAAAGCATTTACCATTTCTATAAGATTAGCTTTGGTATGCAAGAGGTCCAGCAACACTGCTGAAAGTATGGCATCATACTTTTATACTCATCAGTGTAATTGGTTCATATGTTACTGGCTGCCTTGATCAAGCTTCAACACTAGACATCACGCACTTCTACAAAACACGTCTCCACAGAGCCTCTCACCTTCTTCACTAGCTCACCAGATACAGTTTGTCCATCATTGCCTAGCCTGACTTCTTCCAAAAGCAGGTTCATCACAACCTTTGTCAAGTAGCTGCATGGACCTCTTTTTCTCAGCAGCGTAAAGTGGTGTAAAAGGAAGTCATGTCATCTTGTTTTTCAGTTTCCTTTACCCAACTTTCATTTTCTTGAAATTCAAGAAAAGCATCTTTCACCAGTCTGTCTAGATCCACTTTGTCTTGAAATTCTAGCTCAGGGTTAATTTCCAGTATGATGGATACAACCATTGGTAATTCCACAACAATCTGCCTGTACTTCATGGTCAGTATTTTCCAATGTGTCTTCAACAAGGAGAGAGAAATTCATCTCATACATGGTCATATCTGACAGAGTTGGTTGCTGGAGCAGCTTCCCAGCCACCATGATGCCATTGGGTTTGTGCTTCAGGATGTGTCATACTGTTGAGGCTGGAGAATATCCAACAGAGTTGTTTAACTTCACTGGGTAACAGCTGATATAAGTCCATGGCTAGCTTGTCTCCACTATGGATCTATAGCTCATATTCTACAGCATGAGTGATCCATCCAATTCCTATTTTCAGCATGTCCCTGAATAATTCAGGGTTATTGGAGATGATCTTGCCAATGTGGGTGACCAATTCTTGCTGGAGGACTGCCTCCCTCTCATCATGAATATTACATTTGAAATAGATGATGTTCTTAATCACACTTGAAGACAAAGGATTAGCGATAACCTTTTCTTCTTGGCCAAAGGCACTCAGAGCTATCTGTTTGCCCTGCATTAAAACATTAGTAATGGATGAGGCCAGGCTGTCCATTACTTTACGTAAAAGACTCGCTGCTTGGTACACAACTGACCAAAGGCTTTTGCTGCCAGCTCTTCTATAGACTCTCTAAATGTAATCAGAAATAATACCTTCCTTTGTGATGAAGTTGGGGCCTTCTCTTTTGAGTTGTATATCTAGAAGGATGGCTTGCCTCGAAAGACACCTGCAGTCCTTCAGCTTTTGAAGAATGTCATGGGTGGGTTTGTTTTTCCATTCAGTCATGTTGACATCTGATTGCTGTTCCAGCTTAGGAGTATCAGAGGTGCCACTTTGACATTTGACTTTTGAAAGTTTGGGAAGTCTTAGTTCCTCAAAACTCTTAAATTCTGGAAGGTCGTCTGGGTCCAGTTGTTCTACTACAGTTCCACATATTAGTGTCTGTAGACAATCAACATAAACTTTGACTCCTCCAATCATTCCTTTTTTTCAGATTGCCAGTATATTTAATATGGGGTTGAACTGTCTCCCTCTTTAATTGTATTCCTGGATGAGAACAAGGAAAAGTAGATACACAGGCATTTTCCAATATTGCTTAGTGAACTGTAGTGAGTTCTTTATTTATCTATCATCAGCAAAACATCTTGAGACATGTGGAAATCACTAAGGTCCAAGATAATAGGGTAACAAACAAGTTTTTTATAGAATGCAATAAATATTTGATGTACTGAGGCAGCCAATGAGCCTATCTGGTCTTTCAGAGAGTCCTAACTTTTCACTGATACCCAGGTGAAAATAGGCTTTCACAAGCTCCTGCTGAGCCCATATCTGAATGGGTTCTACTTGCTGAGGAGTTTGAGTCTGGATACTATATGTGTTGAGAAAAACTCAAAGGGCGCTGGCTTTCTGCTACAAGTGTATAAGAACTACCAGATCGCAGGCCTGATTGGAAAACCTCATACTCATTAATGCGGACTCTTTAGTGGGGCATAGCTGGACAGCATCAACATCTTTAGGACTGATTAGTTCATCAGCTGAGAGTTTTGCGGTGATATAAAGGGCTGACCCCAAATAAATAGTTTTCCATCACAGCCACGGTTGCTAGGAAATTTCTTTTGACTACCCCCCCTCCTTTTTTAATATTCTACAAAATCAGCTGGCACATAATAGTACTTTGGTATGATATGACAGCCTTCTGTGGTCTAATGCAGCACTGGAGTCAAAAGATCCTGTTAATCCTTTACTTGTTGGGATTCTCTCTAAAAACTCCATAAATCATCATGTAAAGGAAAAATGTAGAAAATTCACATTCTATACCATCAAATAGCTTAATTTTAGTTGGTTAATAGTAGCATTTATTGAAATCTTCCAATGACATTCTATACCTGTCTCTCAAGAAATGCCTAAATCATATTTTCCTTTTAATTTTCTAATCACTTTGTGAAGTGTCTGGCTAAACAGAACTTCATCATCCAGGACAAATGCAGGATAACTGATGTAGGGAAGGAGGGCAGCAACTGTGTTGTGTGATCTTGACTCTCTGGGTAATAACGAGCGAGCACAAAGTTGGCCTGTTGCAATTGTGAGCATTGAGATCCACACATATACCTGACCAAGAACAGCCCCGGTCACCAAAGAGGTCAAATCCATCAATGGCTTCTAGTCTTTTAAGTAAAATAATGGATAGCCTCGCCTCATGCATTACTTTTGCCAAGCCGACAAGCTTGAGTGTAGCTCTGTGCTGCCATTATTACATTTGCTTCCTCTTTTCCAGATACCACGGTAAACTCTTTCTATGCCAAATACCAGGTTTTGAATAAAAGGGACCTCATCATTGTTTTAGATAATCTGGATCTCTGAGGAACTTATCTCTACAAGGTAAAGGAGGTACAGTGACATTGCATTTCTCTGAAGATGACCATACTCCTCACTGGAGAGCAACTCACTCCCGGGTGCACCTTGAAAACAGAATGAAGAGATGTTGTTGGGCACAGGCCCTACTTAAAATGCTGGACCTTATCTGTCTGACACAAACAGCAGTAATGATTTTGTCTCATGCATTTTATAGCCAAGTGCTCCAGCTCATGGGTTCTTCCCTTGTCATCATCACTAGGTCTCTAAGCAAGAGCCAAAGCCCAGGCCCCAGCAGCACAGTACAAGTTATCCTGGATCTTGGTCTTCACAGCATCACCACATGTTTTAGTAGGAAAAAGACCTGTGGTTGGACTTTGATACAGGAGCAGTGTAGACTTGACAATTCTGTTTTTTTTTTTTTTTTTGAGAAGAGTATATGGAATTTTTATTTTAATAACATATCAATACAATAGTGCTTAGTAAAGAGTTAAAATAGAAAATACACAGAATGCATACAAAAATTCCAAAGCTACCACTGATGTTGAATGTCTTTAAGCAACTCAGTACAAATTAAAAAACCCAAACCAGTTTATTAAAATATACAATTTTCTAACACAAAACTTACGTTCAAGATTATATACTTTATATAATCTCATCCTGACAAAAATAGAAAAGAACAGCAGCATGTGTAAGAATCATTTACTTGTGTACTTTATTAAAGCATATTTCGTAAAGTTTGTCAAAGTTTAGTAAAAATTGGCAAGTTGAAAAATAGCATCAAATAGTGTTAATAGGCGTATCTTCAGTTTTTAGCTATACATGAACCTTAACATTAATTAATTTTTGCCTATTTAGATCCTTTAAAGGTGTAGTTACTATAGCATGAAGCTTTTTAAAAGTAAAAGTGTGGACTCTTCCACATCTACAAAAAGGAGGGGTTAAAAATACATATGAGATAAATGATTGACACATAATGGCTAATATTTCATTGCTTACTAATATTTGCATTTATTCAAAAGCCAAGGGTCCTTTCATGGTATGACTAAAGTTTTAAGTAAATCACTACCTTCAGTCTAAAGTTAATATTTTTATTTCTATTTTAATAGCTGACTATACTTCCTGTCACCTCCATTATGCCCTTCCAGTGTTCTCTGCCTGTACAGTAGTTAACTGTGCTAGGTATAGTCTGATTCTAGTCAAACTGAAATTTGAGCATCTCAGTGTTAAGATTTATTCTCAGCAGATAGGAACTTGATAGTTTACTTACACAATCTGTTGGTCCAAGAGCATTCTCTAATCTGACCTGGAATGTGACAATTCTATAACACTGATACAGTTTATCCTACAGAGTTTCACTCTCCTTATCTCCATTTCCATATATTTTTTTAAATTCAACTTTTTATTAAATCATAACTTATCCATTTATGGGGTATCATGTGATGATTTGATATACAAGGTGGAATGGCGAGATGCCATTTCTACATCTTATATGCCACAGCTACACAATTGCAAAGGGGGGGTTTTCTGAAATGTAAATATGATTATGCCACTCCTCTATTCTTTAGTAGCTTCTTATTGACTTCAGGATACCCTAGAGAATCTTTATGATCTCTCCCTCTGGCTTAATCTGTCACTTCACTCAGTTCTCTCTCTCACCTCTGGGGTTATACTTGGTATTTGCTGCACTTGAAATACCTGGCGACTCATTCCTACACTCCTTTAAAAACTGGATGAAAATATTTGTATCTGTTAAATCTTCCCTAATTGTGTAAACTCATGAAAATTTGTGATTGTGAATCATGCTTACATTGTCTTTGATCTTTTTGATACTTGATGGTCTACTTTTTAATCTTTATAATTTAATTATGAATTCCTGAACAACAGAAAGGAAGTCATTTATCTCCACTTTTTTAAAGGTTATCAGAATTTCAATCATTTTGTAACCATTTTTTTTAAGCTGGGACTTTTTAAATTTAATTTTTCATTAAACCAAACTGTATACATTTATGGAGTACAATGTGATGATTTGATATACAATGTGAAATGCTAAAATCAAATTGATTGACATAACCATCAACTCACTTACATTTTTTTGTGCTGGGACATCTATAATTTACTCTCAGTTATTTTGAAATGTACTCTTGCATTGTGTACATTAGGTGAGATCCCTGTAAATGTCATCCCTCCTCCTGCTGGACTATAATTGTGATTTAGTATTTGCATGAATGTGTACATGATTAAATAGGTTTCCTAATAGTATTGAGTATGTTAGATACATTTTTTTTCCAATCTTGAGATACTCTACTAAGAAGAATATGTTCCAACTCCATCCAGGTAAACATAAAAGATGTAAAGTCTCCATTATTTTTATGGCTGCATAGTATTCCATGGTATATATATATATATATATATATATATATATATACACACACCATAATTTGTTAATGCATTCATGGGTTGATGGGCATTTGGGAGAACTGGGTATCAACATGTAGAAGATGAAAACTGGATACACATCTTTTGTACTAACAAAAATTGATACTCACTGGGTAAAAGATTTAAATTTAAGACATGAAACTATAAAAATACTAGAAGAGAATGCAGAGAAAACACTTGAAGATATTGACCAGAGAAGATATTTTATGAGGAGAACCCCCCTGGCAATTGAAGCAACACCAAAAAACACTACTGGGATCTGATCAAACTAAAAAGCTTCTGTGAAGCTAAGGGCACTACAACCAAAGCAAACAGATGGCCTTCATAATGGGAGAAGATTTTTGCAGGTTATGTTTTCAACAAAGGTCTGATAACTAGAATCCACTAGGACTTAAACTAATCAATAAAAAAAGCATAAACAACCTCATTTCTTTGTGGGGAAGGACTTGAACAGGAACTTCTCTGAAGATGACAGGTGCATGTCCTATAAACTCCTCATCTTTAATCTTCAGAGAAATACATATCAAAGCCCCTTTGAAATATAACCTGACTCCAGTGAGATTCGCCCACATAACAAAATCGCAAAACTGCACATGCTGGCATGAATGTGGAGATAAAGGTACACTTCTACACTGCTGGTGGGACTGAAAACTAATACAGTCTTTTTGGAAGGAAGTATGGAGAACCCTCAGAGAACTCAAGCTAGACCTCCCATTTGATCCTGCAATATCATTACTAGGTATCTATTCAGATGAACAAAAATCATTTTACAACAAAGACATTTTCACCAGAATGTTTACTGCAGCCCAATTCACAATAGTCAAGTAGTGGAGGCAGCCTAAATGCCCAGCAACCCATGAATGGATAAACAAATTGTGATATGTACCATGGAATACTATGCAGCCTTAAAAACGATGGAGACTTTACCTCTTTTATGTTTACCCAGATAGAGTTGGAACATATTCTTCTTAGTATAGTATCTCAAGATAGGGGAAAAAAAGTATCCAATGTCCTCAATACAATTATGAAACCAACATATAATCACATACACATTCACACAAATGACAAATCACGTCCAGCAGGAGGAGGGAGGGCATTTGGAAGGATCTCACCTAATGTGCACAATGCAAGGGTACACTTCAAACAACCGAGAGTAAATTATAAATGTCCCAGCAAAAAAAAGGAAGTGAATTTATGGTTATGTTAATCAGTTTGATTTAAGCATTCCACATATTACATTGTGCCCTATAAATGCATATAGTTATGATTTAATAAGAAATCAAATAAAAAAAACTCTGCTTAAAAAAATGGATACAAACTACTCTAAATTCTAATAATCTTCCTTTCTGTTGTTAAGGAATTCATAGTTAATTCCTGGATGTGGAGAAAAGGGAACACTTCTACACTACTAGTAGAGTTACAAACCATTTTTTTTAAAGTGATTCATTTACTTTTAAGAGCATACCTGTAGATCAAATTGGGTTATTTTGCTTCTACCAACCGAAGAATAATCATAAAGGTAGGAAGACGTTCTTTTTTTTTTTTTTTTGAGACAGAGCCTCAAGCTGTCACCCTGGGTAGAGCGCTGTGGTATCACAGCTCACAGCAACCTCCAATTCCTGGGCTCAGGCGAGTCTCCTGCCTCTGCCTCCCAAGTAGCTGGGATTACAGGCGCCCGCCACAACGCCCGGCCATTTTTTGGTGGAAGACATTCTTAATTGCCATTATCATGAACTTTCTGTTATGGGAGAAAGAAATATATTTCCAAAGAAAGCTTCTGAATCTATAAAATAAGAAAAATTCAACTCTTCCCATTTACTATGATTTAATTCCTATATTAAAGTCAGAGGTCACATTGGCATCTTCTTTAGAACATCTGAAATATTATAGATGAGTGATTGTATGAGATAAACTATAATATATCTATAAAAATGATGAGTTGTGTGTATGTGTTGATATGTAAATGCTTTAATACTAGAATATTTAAGTATATACAAGAGCATTCCTCATGAAGAGTAGAATTAAATAGAAAAAAAGAAATGAAGAAAGGAAGGAAGGAAGGAAGGAAGGAAGGAAGGAAGGAAGGAAGGAAGGAAGAAACAAACTGATGAGATATAGACTCATCAGAAATTGGTTTATAACATTTATTTGTTTCTACCTGGGAATCAATGGATAGATCCCTTCCCCTCCTTAGACTCAATTTGCTAATCTGTAAATGCCTATGTCACAGTGCTTGGGGGAGAATTAAATGAAGTAATAGACATAGAGTGGGTAGCTGAAAAAGAAGATCTTTTTCTGTCCCTCCCTAGTGCTTAGTATACTTTCTGTAAGATATTTAGTATGTTTCTGAAGGTATTTACCCCCTTTTCTTTGTAGTTTTTTTTTGGCTGGGGAAAGGCTTGAACCCACCACCCCTGGTCTTGTGAATTTTTTTTTTTTTTTTTGGCCAGGGCTGGCTTTGAACACACCACCTCTGGCATATGGGGCCTGCACCCTGCTCCTTTGAGCCACAGCGCCATCCTCCACCACCCCTGATGTATGGGGCCAGCACAGTGCTCTACTCCTTGAGCCATAGGCACCACC
Organism: Arctocebus calabarensis; assembly: GCA_963573935.1. Taxonomy (NCBI): domain Eukaryota; kingdom Metazoa; phylum Chordata; class Mammalia; order Primates; family Lorisidae; genus Arctocebus; species Arctocebus calabarensis. The sequence goes on from CAUYON010175824.1 coordinate 18,269, forward strand.
TGGTATTTACCCAGTCTGTGGAAACTATTTAGAATGTTATTGCCTGTGATTTCTGTGTAACAAATAATGTAACAAACCTTTAAAATGTCACTTTGCAAAAATATTCAAATTAAGAATAAAAGAATATCATTCAGAAGTTATTTCCCTTCGAGTCTTCCTCAGTATAGTATGCTACAAATACATTGGTAAAATTCTTACCTGTTGAACCAGGAATATGTCACCTTACTGAAGAATGAAGCATTTTTTTCTGAACTGTATTTCTGGAAAAGAGAACATATACCGAAATATGTTCTATAAAGACAATGTCTAATTTACATTTGAAATGCTTTTGTCAGTAGACCGAAAAGTACACACAAAATAAATTTTTTTACAAATAGTTACAAATATGTTGATACTATAATCTTTAAGAAAGATAAGTGGATATTGTTGGGTGGTGAGCTAGAAGAATTTTATGATTTCTCCCAATATTACAATTGGACACATAGCAATAAATCATTTTGGAAGGAAAAATCATTCCTTAAGTTCCTATTTCTTTTCTTCCTCTGTGTGTATGTATGCATGTGTGTGTATGTGTAGGTATTCATGTGTATAATCTAAATTTAAAATCTTTTAATTGCTAAATAAATGATAGTTTTGCCTTTTTCCCTGAAAAATACAAGAAACTATCAGAGGTAGTTTGATAGTTTGTAGTCAAATTTGTAGTCAAATTTGATTTTTAGAAACTCTCCTACATTTAACAACACCTGCACTCAATGTTTACTGCAGCAGAATTCAGAATTGCAAAGCTGAGGAATCAACCCAAGTGCCCATAATTCATGAGTGGATTAACCAAATGTAGTACATGTATATTATGGAATATGTATCACTCAGTCATGAAGAAGGATGAATTAAGGCCTTTTGCAACAATGTGGATGAAACTAGAGATCATTATCCTAAGTAAAGCATCTAAAGGATAGGGGGAAAAACCATATGTACTCACTATTAAAGTGGAACTAACTGATGAGCACACATGTGCACACAGGGAAGTAAATCTCAGTGGAAATCAAGCTTGGGGAGCTGGGAGGCAGGGATGGGAAGAATCTACCAAATGGGTACAATGAACACTATTTGGATAATGGGCACACTTGCAAACAGAATTGATACATGTAACCAAAACCAATTGTGCTCCCAGAATATTTTGAAATTAAAGAAAGCATTACAAAATTTATAAAATCATGAGCCCCAAACCACAACTCAAATATGTGAGCAATAATATCATCAGCATCACTGTTACTGAACATATTATTTGAAAAACAAGTACACAAATTGGGAAAATATTCTAAAATCCTATAATTAATGTGGAGGTTATATTTTACTATACATGTTCCAATTATATAGGGAATTTCCAATTTGATAATTTGCCATCAATGAAAGGATTTTATTCATACTCAAAACACATATATTTCTGTGGCAGACTGCAAATGGCTACAAATTCTTTGCAGCTTTTCCCATCAGGAGATACAATCTATTTCTGACCCCTTGAAACTAGGGTGGCATTGTATTTTGATCAAGGATATGCAACAGGAGTATATTGAAAGAACCCTAATAGTACTTCCATTCTTGCTGTGCTTGGAACCCAGAGTGGGCCAAGTGACCGAGATCCCAAGCCAGGCTGCTGGAGGATGGCAGATGCTGTGGAGGAGAAGTGAGGCACTCATCTGACCGTCTGTCAGGGTGGCCAAAAACTTGAAAACTGCCAGACGCGTGAGTAAGGTGGCACTAGGTTATCCAGATCTTGGCCCACCTGCCAGATAATTGTAAATTTGTAGAAGAGCTCAGTAGGTATCATCAACCAAGCCTACCCAAACCAGGATACAGTCCAAGTAATCCACAGAACCATGAATTAAATACAATGGCTGTTGTTTTAGGCACCTAAGTCTTGTGAAGCTACTACAGATGGCTAATTCAGTAGACTTAAAACTCAGTATTTGATTTGACATTCCATCTAGGACTATCCACTTGAAAACATCTTATATAAAGCCCATGTGCATTCTCTGATAAATAGCCTCTTTAGATGTGGGCCTGGCATCTTATAATGAATATATCACAGTAAAGCCAAAGCATATTTTATCTCCCAGAAGGAATAGCAGCCAGGTTTTAAGAAAAAACAAATCTGGTAAGGGTAACTAATCCTTTACCAAGCACCAAGAATGTAAAAATGACTTCTCAATGAATAGGTAATTACTGAATTCATATTATGGATTTCACTGAGTTTATCATTTATGTATTGATGCATAGTAATTTCTATGTAAAAATGATAATCTGAGATTATCTTTCAATGTTCTATTTTACTCCTATCTTTTCCATTAAATATTTCTCATCTTTCTAACTCACTCATTCTCATTCTGAGCTAAGTGACCCCAGGTGAGTTACTCATTTCTCTGTCTCTCCACATCTATTACAGGTTTTGTTTTCCAAACTATTTTATCATCTTTTAAACTTTTCTTATAGTATGAATTATGCTTTCTTATAGTATGAATTATGCAATCATACATTACCATAAACAACTTAAGAGCAATTTTCACTAGTATAGCGGTCTTGTGATTTCTAGATTATCGCAGAACAGCAGAAGTGTTTAAATTACCAGACCACCACACAGCCAGGGTTTGTGACTTAGAGACATGTGTGGCTTTCAGTTTCCCTTGGGTCCAGTCTGAGTTGTGACCTCATGGAGATAGTGTTTGCAAGACTGATTATTATGTTTAATATGTTATAACCCAATTTCAGGTGCTTTCTTTGTTGAAGGAGTTTGGGAATACCGAAGTTATGAGAAAGTGAAAGTATATGCTCATAAAGAAGGAAAAACTTTCAGGTATCAAAAATAACTTTTGTTTTCTAATCACTTCAAACATGCCAGATTTTGTACTATGTATATTATCTCACCAAAAAGGTGTATAAAATAACATACGTTTAGGATGAAACCATTGCTGTCATCCTAATTTATAGTTGTGGAAACTAAGGCCCAGCATTTAAGAAACACCTAAGATCTTCCAACTGAAACGTATAAGGGACTAAATCTAATCCAGTTAGTTCAATCCATTTTCCAACCACAATCCCATACCCTCAACTTTATACCTGTTCAATATTGTTTTCCACAACTTAGAAAGATCTTTTCTCTTGTTGACTTTCTTATACTTCACTTCTCCTGGTTTTGTCTCTTCAATCTTTCTCTGGATTTATTGCCTTTGGTAGTTTTTTCCCTCCCACTGTGGCCTCCCAGGCTCTGATACAGGTTCTTCACTGCAGCCTCCAAGGCTTGGATACAGGTTCATATCACTGCAGAACTTTCAGCAAACTCCTCAGAGAGTTTAAGGGCTCCCCCAGATCTGCGCTCACTGAATTTACCTTCACCTTCCTCAACTATCTTATGACTTTCTGACATCTTCTCTCTCTTAAACTTAGTGTCTCTAGAGGACAGAAACTGTATTTTATTTCTCTCCATATTTCCTGTTTCAGCCCAAGGCCTAGCTCAGAATAAACATGTTTTGTATGAATAAATGAATAACTGAATTTAAGGGTAGGTTCAAATGACTACCAAGAAAATGCTGATAAGCATTTATTTTCAAGTCATCAAGCCAGCCCTAGAAACTCAATCAGAAAAGTATATTCTTAGCTGATGGGTTAGGTAGAGATTTTTGCCTGAGCTCTATTCTGGTGAAAATGTAAAGTATCAACTGTAAAATGTAATCACATAAAGTTTTGGGTACACTTTGAAATGATAAACCTTTAAATAAATTTTTTATTTTTATTTTACACTTTTTGGCTGGTGCTGTGTTTGAACCCACCACCTCTGGTATATGGGGCCTGTGACTCCTTTGAGTCACAGGCACTGCCCAATAAATTTTTGACATCAAAGCAAATAGAGAATGCAATTAAAATGAGTATTTTGAACCTGAGCAGATTCCAGTTGAAAAATAGTCAAAAATGAAACATTATTTGAATACTAGAAGAAGAACTGACTAGAATTTGGGGTGACAAAATAGAGTTTTGTAGTTTTTCAATCTACAAGTTTGAGATTCGCTGCCTTTTGTCACCTGTGTTGTTACACTAATGATATTAAACCAGTTTCACTGATTAAGCCTGTCATCTCTACTGTATGGTAAAAAGCAGCTATCGTGTCCTGATGGGGCTTTTTCACATTTTCAAGTGACTTATTTAGCCCCTCTATTTAAAAGGCTTTTAAAAGAGTATTTTACTTTAAAAGAAATTTATAGCTTTGTTTTATACGTGATCAGAAAAATAGCTGTAGTATTTATTTGACTTTTGGGAGTTACTAAAAAAAAAAAAAAAAAAACAAGGATTAGAACTACCTCCCCTGAATCCGAAATCTTTCTTTTTTCTTTTTCTTGATGAGGACTACAGAATCACTTGCATTAAGGGCTGTTTCTAAACTCCTGTCCTGTATAAAGATGATAAGTGAAACGCCTGGAACTTTTGTTCGGCTAATTGCTCCTAACACACAGCTGTGGGGTTCGTTTCTTTGACTACTGCCTCAGCAAGCGACTCCAATTGCGGAAAAAGCAGGAGTAAAGAGGGGCAGAGTTAAGTCTCTGCACTTTCTGCGTTTGCCGCAGACCTCGACTTGCCCAAACCCATGTCAGTTAACACACCGAGTACGCTTTATCCGGACTCGCTCCTGCGGTTTTACGCGATCACCCGCTGGTCGTAGAAGTCCACCCCAACTCGTTCACCTTCAGTGATGAAGACAGCTCTACTCATCCCCCCGTGCTCACTTCTGGTACAATGGAGTTACTCATCTCTCCAAACAGAGATGCCTCTTCTTTGCTCCAGCACCGCCAAGACTCACATCGCGATGGTTCACGTTTCCCAACACCCCGGAGATTGACCTGGCTCTCCAGATTGAGTGCGTGATCTATCTGTCCCTGGGTGTGATTCCTCCTAAAACAAGGTTCTGAGACTTCAGCCTGCGTTCAGGGTCCAAGAACTCAGCTCTCTCTCGGCACTGCCCCTTCTCCACCCAGAGTGGCCCGAAGACTTGCCACGTCTCTTCCCGCGGGCCCCAAGAGCTTTACCTGCGCATCCAGGCTCCCCGGGACCGGCTCAGAAGAGTCGTTGGCGCCCCACCTCCGCAGGCTGGAAAACATGGTACGGGGATCGCCCTGCCCCTGGGAAAAAGGTGCTGCCGCTGCGACTTCCCCAGCAGGAGAGGGACAGCTCAGTGCGGGAAGGTGGGGCGGAGAACCTGCTCTCAGGGCGGCCAAGTCAGCTGTGGCTAGTTGACAGCCTGCCCTTCCTGGGTGTGCACCTGGAGGGGGGAGGCGGGGGCGGGGGAGCGGCTGAAGGAAAGGGGGGAGGGAGAGGAGGAGGCACCTTCTCCAGAGTTAGAGACCCCTGCCCTTGACTCAGTGGCTCTCAGCTTCTCCCTCTCCCTGGGGAGGGGAAGGTGCTCTGTAGAAAACCTGCGCCCTTTTTATGACAGAAGCAAAAAACTTGCTCCTGCCTGTGATGGCATTTCAAACACAATGTTACACGTGTTGTGGAATTTGGGGGTGCTAATTAATTTCGATGTCTTTAAGAATAAAACAAATGAAATGTTCCCCTTAGCATTAGAAAATCCTAACATCTAAATTTTACTCTTCAAATTAATTATAAAGCAAGTAATATATGAACAACTTCATAGTAACTAGGATTAGCAAACAACTAACAGGACACGATGGGTAGAGGGGGACATGAAAATAAGGATGACAGTCTGATTTGTTAAATTAAATCCAGTGTTAAGAAACCATGAGTCTTGTATGAAGCGCTGGTGCCCCGAGTTACTCTAAGGCAGGTACTTGATACATGCAAGGGACATCGTTCTGGTGAAGCATGTTACTTCACTTAGAACCTGAAGCAACAGAAACGGAAGAAATCTTAGCATTTCCCAATAGTGGGGACAGAGATAAAGCAATGTGATATTTTGCAAGGATAAGTATTACATTTCAGGACAGATGAACATCCTTCTGCCTCTTGGGATTGACGTCATAGGTGGATGAGGGATTAGAACAAATTCCTGGAGAAACAAGTCCAAAGATGAAACCTGGGTAGGTTTGGGGTAGGCCATAGAATGGGTCAAACTGTGGGAGTCAGGCAATTTCTGCATAAGAATTAGACCAAATGATACTCCATGGAACTGAAGTCCTGGAGAATGCTTAGAATATAATTTGTTTGTCTTTGTCTACTTAGACCATATTTATTTGGCCCTATGCAAGGATGAGCCTGTAGATTTAATTTTAAAATAAAAGTGTCAATGAGGAGTTGAGAAATAGTCTCAGATCTTTTCATAACTTTCTAGTCCACGTACAAGTTTGGGACCATCTCACAGTCAGCAACCTCAGCCTGAGCGACCCTCTCTGAATCTTTACATTCAGGCTATTCACTCTATGGAGTTTACATAGAGTACAAATGACAAGATCTTTTGCAATGTTGCTTGCTTTTTCAGATATAGTTTCAAAGAAAGAAGAGAATTTGAAAGTGTCCCATAGAGACGGAAGTCATGAAAAACAGAAAGCCTAAAAATAGTTCAGGGTCTAAAACTCACGTTTGTCTTCTTTCCACCTCTAGGAATCAGTTGCCTTAGGACAGGCTGGTTCTAGAACTGGCAGCAGAACTATTTCTACAGTTACTCAGCTCTACAGAGATGCCTGGCTCTTTGGCTGGCAGGAAGAGGAGGAATGTCCAAGGTAACTGCTTGCATAGAAGTTGGGGAGCATGCTATGTGAGTTGGGGACTTGGCGTGATGGGGGCCCACCCAAAGGAATAGGGGGAAAAAATCTCTACAAAGCTCACAAAATATAATAAAAATTAAATTTTACTGTCAAGTTTTCCATTTGTAGCAGGTACCCATGAGAAGAAAGGTAATAAATAAGACCGTGCAGATGATAAGAAAAACCTTAGTTCAAAATACTCACAAATGCTCACTTAAGGAAAATAGGTTAAAATATTCAGATTTTCCTAATAAATATAAATATATATATAATATAGTAAATATTAGTAAATATACATAAAGTGTATATATATATATATATATACACATAAACCTGACAACCTTACCTCAGAGTTAGCACGCTGACTCACTGATTTCACATGTGATCTGGACTGTGAAAAAAATACTTTCATTTTCCAGGAAAAAGAAAATCATCGGGTATGGGAGGGGTGGAATGAAAGTGCACAGAGATTAAATAATGGGTGGGGCGTATGTTGTGCCTCAGTGGTCAATGTTTCAACTTGTTGGAAAAATTGAAGATATCGTCCCAGAGATTCTGTGACGCTACCTAGTTCTCTAGCCATAGCCAGTAATACTTTCTTATTTAGGAGTGGTTCATGAATGGGGACAGAATCTCTGAGACTGATTAGAAGTCTGAAAGAAACAGCTGACTTTTTTCCACAGTTAGTTGGGCGTACACTTGTCACTATGGTAGAGAAAGAAGAATCATTTCATCAACACAATTATAGGTTATATTTTTATGGGTGGTGGGAGATGGATCAGATGCTATTTTCATTGTTCTCGTTAACAATATTATTAAATGCATGGCATACTCTCATTAGTAATTCTGTGTAGGGCCTTTTAAAATTTTATTTTGTGCTATTTACTGATATTTATTTTCCAATACATTTTTTTTCTGCCATTAGTCATGTATGTGGAGCAACTAGTAAGTATCTTTCCAATTTAATTTCTATACATTTATGGAGATACTTGTTTATCCTTGAAAAATATATAGTGACATTTTGTGTGTTTTTAAAATTTATACAAATAGCATTTTGCTATAAAGTCATGACAATACAATTTCCTCCTGTCACGTGCCTTTGACTTGATTCCAAATACATGGCTTGCTATGTGAGTGATACATGTTTTGCTGAGATAAAAATGAACGTAGAGCGTGTTCCTCCTTCCCTTGAAAAGTGACATCTTATCAGACCCCATATGTGAGAATTTGGAGTGAACTCCCAGCCCTCGCAAATGTGACATCACACTTTATCGGGTACCGTCTGTGAGTTACTGATTTCAACTACTGGGCTTCTAAACCGTGTGTACACTGGAGTTTGACAAACAGTCTGAGAGCATAGGCTGTGGCAGGCTCCACTTTAGGAACCATCTCTTCTCATGCTACGACAGAGCCGTGATGCCAGGGCTTTCCTACAGACTCAGAGCTCGGCCTAGACAGGGACTCACTCTGTGAGTCTTCAAGGTAACCCCTGGCCTTCTTCCATGACTTAGCAATTATGATTTGGGCGCAATGAATCAGCCCTACTATGAAGCTAAGTTATAGCTGTCGTATGAAGGGTATAAACTAACTATAACACACGAATATGGGGAAAGGGGCAAGGGTAGGGAGGGGAGAGGGAAGGTTGGGGTGGAGGGAGGGTAATTGGTGGGGCCACAACTATGGTGCATCTTAGAAGGGTACAGGCGAACCTTACTAAATGCAGAATACAAATGTCTTCATATAATAACTGAGAAAATGCGAAGAAGGCTATGTTAATCAGTTTGATGAAAATAGTTAAGATTATATATGAAACCAGCAAATTGTACCCCTTGATTCTACTATTGTACACAGCTATGATTTAATAATAAAGACAATAAAATTAAAAAAAAGAAAAATGCAAATTAAAAAAAAGATTACGACATATTCTAAAGAAAAGAATTATGGTGATATAGTGCTATAGCTAATTAGATGAATACAAATGACCATCAAAGCAACCAAGTATAAAGTCAGGTTCATGATTTTCCTTAGATTGCTGTTTTTTTTTAATCTCCAGAGGGTTGAGTTCCCAATCAGATTTTCTTGATTCCCAAATTCAGCCTGGGCAAAACTGCTTTTCCTTTATCAGTTTGTCACCAAATGGATACATGGCCTATGAGGCTGTGGACTTTTGTTTCCAAGACTTGCTAATTTGGAGGAGAAAGAGAATATTAATGAGTGATCCAACACAAATTTGTAAGAAATTTCCTTGTGACTCAGCGACTTTGGAGGCTCGTGTGCACAGCAGGGTGCTAAGTTAGACTCCTCAGATAAGCCTCTGTCACTGTGTACCCAAAGTGTCTGGCATTCCATTGACTCACATTCTGGTAGGAATACATTTTGCAGCGTTAGATTTGTACTTGCCTTTCCTTCTGCCAAGAATTCATCTTGTAAAATCATGCTAGGAGAGAATGTCATTCTTTGCGGATGTCCTACCAAACCATCACTACACCCTGTTAGTTACACCTGCAAATTAGATACAGAATCACATCAATTTTGACAGTGCTTATGCCCAAAGCACATCCTGTCTTGCAATAGCCCCCTGAACCCTTCTTCCCCTCTTACATGCTTGCTTCCTTGAAATCCTTTTTCTGGAAAACATCTAGAGTCGTTTTCCTAAAAGATACACTAGAACTAATTTTGTCTCCTAGAAGTCTTTTGAATGGTGGCCTGTTTGAGTCAGATTAAAACCTGGGCTCTTTACCAGCACTGGAGCCACCCAGAATGTCCTGTGTGAACTGGCCACCTACACTGTGAACCTCTCTCTGTGTCACCCCCTCTACCCTCCAGTCATATGAGTCACCCAATGGTTTCTCAAACTCCCTATCACATCTCAACTTTAGTGCTTAATTTACACTTTTTGATTGTCTAGGCTGGGATCCCTCTTTCTGAATAATCTACACAGCTGCTTTCTCGTTTTCTGCAGATCTCTGTTAAATGCCACCTCTTTGGAGAAGCCTGGGGGACCAGCCCCTCTCTGGCTGCGCTCATGGCCTGCACACACACTCTTTCTCCAGCTTGCATCATTTTTCTCCTTAGCATTGCCTATGCCAGCATCTTGTTCATTTTTGTTTAGTAACAGTCTCCCCTCACTGAAATTGGGCTCCATAAGTTTTGAATAGGCTTATGGAATCCAAAAGGACCTTCACTGTTGTGTTTATTATTGTATCTAGGCACCTAGAAAAACCTTGAATGATGTTATACACCATCATGTTATACACTATTTCAAAACCTTTCTTCAGTAATTGAAGCTGGGGCCGAGACAAGCGAAGCGATTTTTCTATTGTCACACAGCAAGTCATGTTTGGAAGAACTCAAATATAGTGCATTTTTCCTTTACTATTCTGTTCTTAGAATCAAATCCTAGGGCCACGTGGCTGTGGTCTCTGCACAGGTGAAGGAGGAGGAAGCAACTCTCCTTTACTCAGGCATCCTATTTTTAAGGAATAAACAGGATGACATGTGTGTTTTTTCTCTATGGATCATTTTCTATTTGCCTCACAACCTTCAGTCATTTATATTCTGTGTCTGGTTGTTCTGGGCATTAACTTAATTTGTTTCTGACTTGTTCAAGTTGAACAAGCAGTTTTGAGTACTGGCATTTAGTTGGTGAAGCCCCATGTAACAATGTACCCAAACACCTACTATGTGCTACCTACCCGTTCTCTCTAAGTGCTTAGGCAGAGTCTGAATTAACAATGGTATTCCTAGAGGTACATATTTCCATACTGAAACATTTGCTTCCTGCCAAAGCCAAATGTTAAATGCTTTCATTCTCAGCTGAAGTTTTAGAAAGCAAAATTGCATGGTTTGAGAGTGGAAAAAAAATCAAAGTATCATTTTAGGATATGTCAGGTACAATTCTAAATCTGTGCGCAAAGGTTGGAGATTTGCTAAGTGCAGATCCAGGCTGGTATTAAAATTAGCACTCCTGTAGAAGGCTGAGGCGTAGGCAGGGCTAGCTGGGTGTAGCTCAGGGGGCTGCCTCAGCATGTTGTTCACAGACTTTGGTGGTTATCTGGATATTAAATGAAATTTGTTCCCTACAGGGTTATCTGTCAGCTTCCTCTCCATCTATAAGTATAGGTGAGTTTGGATTCACTAAGGACTATTCCCTTCCTGGTCTTTCTGAGTTGATTGGATTCTGATAATATATGCAAAAACATATAAGAACTTGCACCCTGTTTTCATAATTCACACCCAAACTCTTGCATGAGACACAATTCTCTTTGCACATTTTCATTTCCTTGGTGATCACCTGACTCCGTCATTGTTTACCCTTGTACTGAAATTCTTAAAGGAGGCATCACTGGGGGCTTTGTTTCAAAATGATGCCTATCATAGCAGGCTACTGTGCTTCGGGGGGCCTTACCTCGCTTGTTGCTGAGACGCTTACAGCATCTTCACAACTGCAATGCCTTTTTTGTGCAAAAGTGAAAGTCAGCACAAAAAGAAATCTTTTATTGTAGTTTCAAAAGAGTAGATTTTCTGTCTCTTAAGAATTGTATGAAATAGAAATAGATGAAAGGCAACACAATCAGAAAGGAAATATCCTCGTGATTAATCAAAGACAAATAATTCTGTCATTGAAAAATGACTCAGTGTTTAAGATTTTCCACTGTTCTTTAAGACCAGAATCCTAGAAAACTTTGAACTCTCAATATTGAAAGGCCAGAAAAATTTCACTCCTACGTTTTTGAACAAAGTGGAATCCCATACTTTAAAGCATGTAATAATTGCTTTTTATTGCCTTTGAGATGAAAGTCTGAAGTCCTGGGCCTGGCTTCAGACTCCTTGGTTGCTGGAGTTTCCTTTCCTTATCTCCTTCAATTCTGAGCAGGAATCATCTGTTCTGACCATCCTCATCTCGAGTTTTTCCCTCCCTTTTAAATATCTTCTTTGCACCTCTCTCTCGAGTATTTTAATCTTTCAGAACCTATTAAAGTCCAAGGGCTACTGGCAGCCACCTCTCAAGGCTTGGATATGGAAAAGGATATTGAGCAGATGTTTAGTCCTTGTTTTCCAAGAGCTGCCCCTTCCTGGCCCAGCTCGGCTGTGTCTTCACCTTTCCTAAGCTCTAGGAGTGCCCACCCAACCACACAGCTCTCTCACCCTGCCCACTGCAGCCTGAGAGGCAATTTTGAAGTCATGATAAGTCAGAAACACCCAGAGAACTGCAAACGTTCTCACGCTTCTTTTATATTCCCTAGAGTGCCTAAGAAAGTGTGAAGCACTTGGTTTCATTAACGTTTCATGACTTAATAATTTCAGAAAGAAATCAGCATTGTTTTTGAAAAAGGGCACATTCTCATCTTTAAGCACAAGCGGGTGAGGCTAAGGTAATTACCACCGGAAAGAATTTTCCTTTTTTAATTATCATTATTTCATTTTTTAAAATTTGATTCTTTATGAAATCATAACTGTATACTTTTATGCGGTACCATGTGATGATTTGATATACAGTACGGAATTCTTAAACTGGTTAATATAACCATCACCTCACTTACTTTTTGTGGTAAGACATGTATAATATACTCTTAGTAGGGCAAGGGTTTTCTTAATGAAAATGTCAAGTTGCCTGGAGATGCTAGGCTTCTCGTTCAGTATCTCTCAAGTGGCTTTCCACACCTAAAATTAGCATTTGTATTTTGGATACTTATTTAACATCCATAAAGATCCAAAATATTTTCTCCCTATGGGGTGCTCACTGACACCTGCAATGGGAGTTACAACAGTAGGAATCTGCTGTTCTCAGTGCAGGAAAGTACCAGGGAAAGCATTTGCCAGGACAAAAAGAAAGTGATTGAGTTGCTTAAAATAGACCTTGCTATCCCGCCATGATGAAACAATACTTTAATATAATACTTTGGAGTATACGATGCACGTCACATTTCTTATTTTGTCTTTGTTTACTTTATTTTGCTTCATCTCCCTTAATCCTCATATCTAGACTTCCATCCATTATCAAAGATGAAGAAACCGAGGCTTAAAAGTTGTGGTGGTGGTGAGCTATGGAAGATGAATAAAAGTATCTGTGGGAGAAATTTAATTAAGGTTGCTTGCTCTTCTTTCTCCTGTAGCAGTTTCCTCTCCCATAATTCCATAACACAAATCCTGGAGGGCTTTATCACTCATAGGGGAGAGCAAAGCTGGGAATTCTTCCTTACACTTTCTCAGAAAGTTCAAATCCACATGAGACCGACATTTGCAGACTCTGCTTAGGGTGTGATTCCCTTTTAAAATCTATCACTGTACTCTATGTGTCCTGCACCCACAAAGCAGGTGACACTACCTATTTGTTGAGTAAGCAAGTGAGAGTGGGTATAAACTAGGCAACTGAGGCTGGCGTCTATCAAGTTCTGGCTGTGCATTTCCCTTCATAGAAATATATTTCAAAAACGAGGGGGGAAAAGTCCACCTTTCACATTAGGGGGCTAATATGACACTGTGCTTTTCAGTGGGATATTAGGCAGGGGCGATGATTTGGGTGAAAGGAGTTTACCTCTCGGAGTGAGCTGGAGCCTCTGTCAGAGAGGGTTGTTTTAACCTTGTTAACAGTCTGCAAGCTTCTGATGCTTGGCAGGTGTCAATCATCTGTTGTAGCTAGGTGGGGTAGATTATCACTTTTTATGTAACAATCGCCAGTGATTCATGTGTCCCAGTATGCATAGGTGTGTGTGGTCCCATCCCCTAGATCTTGGATGTGATCTGTTTCAATGATTAATATGCGACAAAAATGATGCTAGGCCTGAAAACTCTGACCCTTTGACTCTGAAAGACTATAGCTTTTTTGTTAGAAATTCCACTCCCAGGAGATCACTAGGCTGTGAGATGCTGGACCTAGCCATGGGGAGGCTCCCTGGGGGAACTGAGACCCCCATCTATCAGCCCAGCTGAGTTTCCAGCTGATAACTGACCGCAGCAACTTGCCGGCTGCACCTGGGAGGTCTGAGCAACAGAGAGGCTGTGTCCTTGGTCAAGGCAATCTAGCTGATGCCCTGTGACACAGAAATGGACTGTCCTTGCCCTCCCTGGGCAGATTGCAGAACTGTGACCCAAATCATTGTTATTTAAGACTCACTATATTTGGGGAATAGTTTATGATGCAGCTACATGTGTATATATATATATTTTGCATATATAATCAAAAGAACAGATAATCAGGAAATTGAGAATCATTAAAAGAAACAAAATAGACAATCCTGCTTGGATTAAAAATACAAAGTTTAGGAAAAAGCTACAATGCACGGTAGTAAATTCTGGCCTATTCCATCCTCTTTGAGTCTCTGTAGCTTTCCCTTTTCCCCTCTCCCCCACTCGCCACTCCCCCACTCGCCACTTACATCCATTCTGCTTTCCCCTGAGGTCAGTTGCAACTCTCATCACAGACAAGAAGACAAACTCTACCAAAAAACACAAGAAAATAATAAAAAATACCTCAGCAGCAACAACAAAAAAGAACTAATGAAAAGTTCTCATGTGCTAATGAACAAGAGGAAATATTGTCAATTAATTCCATAAACTGTTGCCAACATTTAAGAATAAGTTTTGTTTCTATTTTATTTTCTGTTTCTGTCATCCTGCTAATTAGGCTTATCGGAAGCCACCATATTTTCAATGAAACCCATTTGATCTGTGTTTACTATCTACACCAGCCGTGGTTCTAGTTCTTTAGCTCATAGTCTTGAAAGAATTTTAAAGTCTGTATTAATTAATGAAGTTGGCACCCAGAGCTACAAAGCATGGCATTTTTTTTTAACTTTTCCCTGCCACAATGTACTTTGTTTTCTAGTATTTTTCTTTAGCTACTAAACAAACTTTCTGCTTTCTCATGAAAACTCATTACCACGCAGGGTAACCAAGTGGCTCGCCATTTCACAGATTTATGGTAAAGTACACAAGAAAATCTTCAAGGTCATGTCAACCTAATGCTGGCCAGTAAGATTGTTAAAAAGTGTTTACAATCAGTATTTCAGGGCTTTTACCACAATATGATAATTATTTATTTATGTTAATTTTTCAGAAACATAATTTCTTTCTACTTTCCCCTAAATAACCAAAATCACTTAGTAGTATATTGTAACATCTATTTTATTCATGCCCTTCATAAACGTATCTGTAAGAGATAAGAATCTATATAAAAATACATTTTTTATATTACATATGTGTGTACACACATGTATGTATACATTCCCATTTACATTTTTAAATCATAATAAAAAAAGATGTCATTCAGTTGATATCAAAAGAATTTGTGTTTGAATTTTCCTTTTAACAATTAGGTCTCTTAATCTTCATCTCAGCATCTTTGTACACGAAATGATGGAACGATCCCCTACCCCTTGGAGTTCTTCTACCATCATATGACACAAGTGTGGTACTTAGCACTGGCATCTCATGTAGAAAAAGTCACTTAGAAAGTGTTTGTTAAAACTGAATCTAGATGATTTTGAACATTTTTTATGTACTGAGTTAATTAGTAGACTCTTCTCTAGTAAATACTGGTAGTATTGTGAGCATTAGCTTTTCTACTGGTCGCTGGATAATTATATTACATTGTACTTCTCTGCGTCATCTGGATAATAAATTAATCTTTGTTTTCTGATGCATGAACATCCAGGTGCACGTTATCTAGACACACCGAGAATGGTAAGAATATACAGAGTCGTTTTTTATACCCAACATATTTGCCTCATACGGTGAATTATTCAGATGATGGACGTAAATATTTTTATCCAATGTAACAAAAGTGGGGGGATCATTTGCCCATGCTAGGCACTAGAAATGCAGAGGTGACTCAGACACGTGCCATTTTTCCTAGAAGATCTCCGAATCCATGTAGGGGTAGAATACACACCCGACTGACTGTGATCTAAGTCTCAGTGAAGGAAGGGTGACAGGTAAAGTCTGAGGATCACAGAAAGGTAGCGGCCGATTCTCAGGACATCTGGAACTCCTTCAGGGAGGGGGTGGACTATTAACAGAGACTTTGATGACAAAGCCATTTGGATGAACTCTCAGGGGGCCAATCTCAGTCTGTCCCCTGTGGGGTGGGCATCTTGGACTGGCCTGCAGACTTGCACTCCATCCTTCCCAGTCTCATCTATGCTGCGGGTTTCTGACCAGACGAGTCTGTCCCTTGCCCTTGGGTTCCAGGTTGGCTCTAACCAATGGGGACGTGTCAGTAGACAGGTGGGAGGGAGGAGGATGAGGGCCAGAGTATTCTTTCCCAGTTTCCTCCAGGCAGGGCTGCAGTGTGCTGGCCGTCCCCTCAAATTCAGTCTCAGGTCCCCAACTCTACTGAGCAGCCTCTGCTTCTGGATCCCCATTATTCCTCTCCCCCCTTCACACCTTTGTTCTTGTGACATGTGAGTAATGCTTGTCCTTTCTCAATATGCTGGCCACAACTTTATCAATAGCTCTTTATTAAACCCTACTCAGATTATTGTAATTTTGACGTCTTTTCTATTATATTTTCTGCTGAGGTCTTGACTGATATACTTTATTTGATGAAATTTTATTTGCTTCTACTTGTGAGAAGTTGTCTGTTTAATTTCCCAAGACGTGATGCTGCTTCCATCTTTCCATTCTGCTCATGCTGTCTCACCCCAGGAGCACCCATCCGTCCTTCGTGGGGCTTATTTCCACTCATTCGTCAAGACTTTTAGTTAAAAAAAAATCATCTTTGGGCTCCTATGATTGTATCAGCTTCCTTCCTTTGAGTTTCCATCACTTCATTCACATGTACTAGTCTCGGTCTTTGCCACAGTCACATGTATGTATCTTTGTCACTCCCACTAAAATGAGTTCCTCAGCGTAAAGATTACATCTCTTCCATCTTTGTGTAATATAATAGCGATTCACATAATTCTCATAACACAGCTTATTACGCTGGTCAGAATTTAGTGGAATGGTTTAATATTTGATTCAGTAATAAGAATCTTAATTTTATTTTGTTCACTTAATTGATTTGAAACAATCTTGTACTTAATATGGGAAGGCCCAAATTAGAAGACTGATTACTTTAGTTGAAAACTTTGTTCTCAATTAAACGAGCCCTGTAATTGTTTTCTAAGTTGTTTTAGTTTGATGACGTAAATTACATGGGGAAGAGCATGTTTATTCTCTGTTCTGTGGTTTATCAGCTCTCTGTTGTTTTCCCTTTATAATCCTTCCCTTGGTAACCTGAGGTTGTTAACATGCTATATGTTTTTCTCACCAGTATCCACATGATGGATGTATGTCCCTCATGTGTACACCATATTTCATGGTCTGCAGCATAGCAAGCTGAATGCAGATTCTGCAAAATTTCATATTTTCTGCTAGTTAGCAGTGCACGTCACTAAACTGAAAGAGAGTGACATCATAGGGCTAGCCTAGCCTGGCCCTATTTTAATTCATTTTACCAAAAAGAAATTATAGACAGAATTTAGTACGATAGCCAATTTTATTTTTTGTTTTTATAAAAATTATTTGGGAATGTGATATTGCACAAATTGGTAAGACCCTTCCAAGTTCCTTAGAAATTGTCTTTCCCATTTAACTATCCACATTTAAAGTCATTAAAAGAGATGAAATGACAAGTCACTTCTCCTTCTTAACAGAAACTATTAAGTAAGATATGAAAAAGAAGTTGCACAGTTTCTCTTTATTCTTACATTCCATTCCTTTTTCTCTTTACTGCATTCGGAGAAGAAGTTGAGAAGAGGGACTGAACACTTTGTGTGGAAAACTTTTACCTATTTGAAGAACTAACAGTCATTGGTTTTAAGATTTCCTTGGATTCTACTTCAAAATTACGCCAGAAATGTTCCACCATTGTCATTGGTCGCTATCTCTGTTTTGGATTTTAAGAGAGTCAAATGACATGGCCTCTAAGCTCAGGATCTTTTGTACTAAAACTACAGGTGAAAATGCCATCAATTTCTTGTTGCCTTGTTTTCAGGAACAAACTAGTTTGATGTTATTTCCTCTTCGATTTTTCCAGGACATCACATTCAATTCTCAACTGTCCTATTTTTGAAGAAAGATAAGACTTTGGTTTTGATTGAATTTTCCTTGAGATCAGTTATTGCCAAGTCCAGTTTATTAGAGAACTAACGTGGCATCAGTTCTGAATTCTCTGAGGTCATACTCAAGTTCATCTTTGAATTAAAGAAGTTTTTTTTTTTCAAAGTGTCAATCTTCAGTTATATTTGTTTTCTATGCAAGGGGAGAGAAAGTAAGGGGCGAAATGGAAAGATTATTCTTCTTTCATTTTGGGATTTTGTGCTTTTTCCTTACATTTGCACAGATGCTGATGCGAATATATACAGTTGTCAGGCTCATTGTTCTGTTCATTTGTTTCTTTTTGTGATGGACAAAACAATGTCCATCACAAAAACAACATCACATCACAAATGTTTTTGTTTTGTTACCAACTTCTCTGGTTTTATTCAGAATAAATGTTTGGAATGTGAGATTCTTAGAAGGAATTTTTTCCCTTTTATTTTAGGACGTGATAGATGATTAAGAAGGAAGTGTGGTTTGGTGCCAGACTATCAAGGGGCTGTCTGGCTCCATGCTTTTTGCAGCTCACAGTGCCATGGATGACAATTCTACGTGTTTGCTCTTCTTGGACAACAATCCATGCCCAGAGATGCTGCAAAGAGGGGAGCTGCCTGTGCTCCTCTTACACCACACAGGTAAGTGAACTTTGTACACTGTGTTCAATAGCACGGCTTTGTGGGCAGAGATGGGCCCCTAGCTTAATGGGAAAGCCATGAAGATGGTAATTCTTATGTCTGAGTTTTGGTTAATCAACTTTGTCAATGCTTTTCTAAAATGTACAGTAAATACATTTCCTAAAGAGTATGCCATTTAGGATTCAAAAATTTTGGAAAGTAATTTCCTCTTCTGTTACCCTCCCCCCAAATGAAAATTATCGGGATCTTATGTTGAGAAGTCATGGTCAGAATTATATGAATTGAAAGATTAAAACATTAACAGATTAAGTTGTCTTAATATGAAATTTATGCTCAGAAATCCATAATAGTATCTACTTGTTTAGTTGCATGATGTCTAAACTTTTTAACCTAGCATTCAAGGCCACCAGAATTGGGTTTTTTCACTGCACTCAGCTGTCTGTCCTTCTTCATCCCATTGGCACCAAGCAGTTCTGTCGGAGGTAGTCCTTATTGTCATTCATACATCCTAGGCTTATCCTGACCTGGCATTTTTTTTCAGGTGGTTCTACTTCCTAAGCATTTTAATTTTCTTGTCTTTCTAACATCTCTTTATGTTTCTTTCCTTTTTTTAATTAATTAATTTATTTATTTGGAAGGTGAATGAATGTATCAATGAATTAACACAGTCCCCTCCGGGGCAAAGTGAATGAATGCATCAACGAATGGACACAGTCCATTCATGGAATTGAGGCCTAGGAAATTCACATGAAACTGACCTAGGCATAGGGAATGGGGGTTCCACATTTAGTCCCAAGTGCAAAGTGAAGGAGACAATGAGGCACAAGTGACTCCTCAGCAGCTGTCTGGTCTTTTTGACTATTGGAGCCTCCGTTGGGGATTGGAGGTCTCCCTCCTTGCCAGTCATCGAGCCTGCTGGTTCTTCAGCTGGCTGCCACAGCACCGACACCGCCAAAGAGGAGGCGGTAGGTCTGTCAGCTCCACTGAGCTGGCCAGGGTGCCAAATGTCCTGCATCAATTCTCCCTCTCCAAGTAGAAACCCCAACTGCTGTTAGGGAAAAGGGGAGAAGTCTTGATCTAACTGCTTCCTGCTGAATCGGGCAATGATAGAAGGGGGCAGTTAGGGTTTCTCCGGAGGGAGAGTGATACAGGGGTTCATGGGCTGGAACCATCTTAATTGTGTGTGGCTTGATGACATTTCTGGAAAACACAAATCTCATTAGTATAATCAGCAATAGGCAAAGGTAGAGCAGCATCAGGTCAGAAGCATTTATTCAGTGATGCTAAAAGAAAACCATATTAGGGATTTTTTTTTTTTTTTTTTTTTTTTGCTGTTTCCTGAATAATAACTTCAAACTTTATTTTGGCTCACAAGTGTAGGTGGTCTGTGGTTGGCTGTCTTCACTGTCTGCCTCTGTTGAAGATGCAGAGTTCCAAGATTTTACTTGTGAATGATGTATACAGGAATCAACTCCTATAATTTCAACAGCTGTAGAAAAAAACAAGATAACGGGAAAGGGGGCTTCCCAAGTTGGGGTTAGGGAAGGTGAATTAGAGGGAAGAGTTTTGATCATGACTAGATCTCCAGGAGGGAAACGTTCCTGTTCTAGTTAGTATGTCCCTCCCAAAAAGGGAAGCAGCACTTTCAGGCATGATTAGGGAGGCATGAGAGAACAGCAAGTCATTCCAATTGCAGCTTAAAGGCTGGAAGAAAAATTTGGTAACCAGCTTTCCAGACACCCCTGTATAGTTCTGGATTTGGTGGATAAAAGACCAAGGCTAGAGAGAAGTACAGAAAAGGTTGCTCCAATGTCCAAAAGAAATTTTCTCTCCTGGTGCGCCACTATAAGAGCCTCAAACCTGGTGCTCTTGAGGAGTGATGACACAAGCTGGAGCCATGAAAAATTTCCCCAGGCACCCTCAGTGGGCTCCAATGAGGTCACTGTCCCAGGAGGCCTTCACCTCTGGGGACAGGCCACTCTTCAGTGATCACCCTTGCATTCTGGACAGGGGCCAGGTGGCTTGCCTAGCCAGTGGTGCTGCTGGGGGCAGTCTTTTCTGAAGTGGCCAGTCTGACCACAATGGAAGCACTTGTTTTTAGCTCCTCTGGTTTCCCTCT
>CAUYON010175828.1:0-17855 GCA_963573935.1 Arctocebus calabarensis
CCCGCCACAATGCCCAGCCATTTTTTGATTGCAGCCATCATTGTTGTTTGGCGAGCCCTGGGGCTGGATTCGAACCTGCCAGCTCAGATGTACGTGGCTGGCGCCTTAGTCCGCTGAGCCACTGGCACCGAGCCTAGAACATTTCTTATATTCTAAGAATGCAAAAACATAGAGAGTTAAATATTAATTATACACAAAAATACTCAGACTAATCCAAAGTTAATATAAAATATTTTTCTACTTGAGATTACTTCAATTTTTCTATGCCATAAATATGATTATGTTAGCATTTATCAAAACTGTTCAGAAATGGAAAACTTTATGTTATGTTAGTTTAGGGCAGCAAAGTACATACCGACGGGCAGTCAGGACTAGAGATGACTTGTCCTCGTAATGTCCCCAGGAGATTATAACCAGCCCTGAGCAGGTATGGTAATTTTCTTCTGCAATATAACAGCGTTGCTCCTTGTTTTTCTGTTGACTCAAGATAAATTTAATAATATTAATAATAATTATGGCAGAAATGGCATAGTCTAGGGATACCTTTGACAAAATTCTGGAATTGCTTGGCTGTACATTTCTTAGAAGGCCCAATTATATTAGCAGTCAGGGCTTTCACGGATTTATAATGGAAGCAACACAAATTCACCTCTTGCTATATAGTCTCCAGCTTTTTAAAGAATCTAGTAAAACGTTAAATGAAACTATGTAACGTCACCTAATTTAGCCCAAATTATGGGTGGGAGGCCTGCGTCCTTCTAGAACTTTTAAGTGCAACCTTTTGATAGAATCCAAAATTTGCCGAACAAATCATGAAAAGAGTGAAGCAGAGAAAGTTGAAGCTTTTCTTGTCTCCCTTTGTACTTAAAAAAGAACAATTTTGAAATCAAAAGGCCAAAGGTTACCTGCTCCTCAACTAGTGATGAATGCTACAGAGAACCAAGGAGTGTATATTACCTTTAACAACGTCTATGTCACTGAGGATGCTGTGAACTACCTTGACTGTTATGATCCATGGAATATTTAGAGAATAAGAAACTATAGGTAGGAACATAGACACTTTAAAAAAAATTATTCTCCATTTAAGTTTCCAAAGTACTTAATTCAAAAAAAACTGTTCACTTCCTTTTGTCAGTGATTTCTTGCAATACATTTTTTCCTGACTTTAACTTGTAGTACAACATATTAGATCTTTAAAACGCATTTGCATTTGAGTTATTCATCATGCTCAGCATTCACAAAAAAAGAAGAAAAAGTACATAAGACATCATTATCCACCACCTATAGTCCATTTTGCTGCTGTCAGATCCTCTCTCTTTAGGCTTATGCTGGTGATAGAAGGTTGATATTCATAACATTCAGTTTCACTTCTAACAGGAAACTGATGCAAAAGTTTTGCAAGACTTATATGGGACTACCATTTGGGTTCTGTAGCTTTTTTTGGAAAATAGGATACAGTTTGTGTTCCTTTTCTGACACTTTGTAAAACTAGAAATACTAGGCCTCCCAAGACTCATTGCTTATATGACACTTTTTATAGCTGATCCTGGGAAAATGACCATCCTCAAAAATTATAACCAAGGTACCTCTATGCCCAAACTTAACTTAGGATGCTATACGTGGTAGTTTTCTCTGAGAGGGAAAAATAAAGGTTCTGATGAGACAAGGGAGACAAATAGTCCAGCTGCTGCTGAAAAGACCATCAGGCAGAAAGTAGGTCATTCATTGTTTGATTTTGATGCAGTGTAGACAACAGTACCTACTGGTGACAAAAAATAAAGTTAAATCAAATATTTAAAATAAATTGTTTGAGTATACCTTTATTTTTTATGATTCAAAGAACAAACCTACTTACCTAGGATTATAGTTTGAATTCAACCCACCGTTACTGGTAATGGGCACTTCTCAGACTTCTGCTCTCCTCATTTAAAGGCTGTTTTTAGCTTTTTGTGATATTGAACTTATAATATACAAATTTAAACCCATTCCTTATGTGTTTATTATAATGAACTATAAAAGTCAATTTTTTTTGACATGGAAAGAGAATAATGAATTTGGGTCTTAGAAATATTATCCAAGAGAAAAACATAGTAATAAAATAA
The DNA here is from genome assembly GCA_963573935.1 of Arctocebus calabarensis. Classification (NCBI taxonomy): domain Eukaryota; kingdom Metazoa; phylum Chordata; class Mammalia; order Primates; family Lorisidae; genus Arctocebus; species Arctocebus calabarensis. Next base: position 2,103 of record CAUYON010175828.1, read on the forward strand.
ATTTGTTAATGCAAATATCTTCTTTATATGATAGTTTAAACCGAGATGCCACAGATAACTTTCTATTAGTACAACTAATCAATTCAGTTATTTTGAACAGGTCAGAATTATATGATTACAATATTGCTCAAAATCTATCGGCCACTAGAGTGACCTCAGCAAACATGCTGGAGTAGGCGGGTCCTACGACCTGTCAATCCAAAGAAATATATATAAAAGAAAAAAACGTGCAAAAAATGACAGCACAAACTTTTTCACAACTCTGGGAAACAAAATTTCCTGGGAATCAATACTCAAGTTTTCACCTGTGCTGTTGATATCTTTAAAGATTGTAAAATGGAGTAACTCGTATTTAATTGTGTACAGAACAATTCATAGACAAAATGACTCAATAATTACTTCTCCAAATGCTGAAGTTATTTCTCAATATAGAATTCTTTAGGTAAACAAATAGGATTTGACTGGAAGGTCACGAGTTACGTGTTTAGGGTTAAACTGTTTGGGAATCCTGTTGTTCATGGCAACACGGATGGACTGAAATGCATTTTGTTAAGTGAAGTCAGCCAGATAAGCCAGAAATAGAAAGTCCAACATCAGGTTGTCATTCATGTGAAGCTGTAAAAACGTTGATCTCTTGGAAGTAAAAAGTAGAGCAGGAGACGCTAAAGTCTAATATGGGTAGAGGGGAAAGTAAGATAAGGAGAGATTTATTGCAGGACACTAAATTATAGCTGGACAGAGGGAAAGAGTTCTAGTATTCCTGTAAGATGATAATAGTTAATAACACAGTTTCAAACAGCTACAAGGAGAATATTAAATGTTCCATACACAAAGAGATGATGGGTATGCTAATTACCTTGATCTGCTCACTATACAACATGTATGAAACTATCACAATGTACCCCCATAAATATGTAAAATTATTACATGCCAATTAAAAACAAAATAAAATTTTAAAATAAATAAAAGTCAAATGCTGTCTAAATACAACACAAGTTAATGAATAAGGTTGCATTTCAAAAAGGGGAGCTCAAGGAAATTCTTACTAATTTCACCAGATATTTTACCTATATAACAAAATATAAAGTATACTTCTTATCAATTTTAAATTGACATTTTTGGTGATGTAGTCATTGTCCAAGCATCTCTAACTCTGCTATGTGAATGAAGTTACCATTTGTATAACTTCCTTATTTATAATTAAATTCTTATTCACAAAATTCGAACTTATAAATTTAGAAATGAATTATAAAATTATTTTAATACTATATTAGTCTTCTCAGGCTGCCATAACAAAGTACCCCAGACTGGGTGACATAAACAACGGAAATCTGTTTCTCATAGTTCTGGAGACTTGGAAGTTCCAGGTCAAGGTGCAGGTGAATGAGGTTTCATGCTGAGGCTCTTACTTTTCCACACAGGCGGCTTCCATGGAGCTACGCACTCGACATAACCTCCTCCACGGTAGGCGACAGAGAGAGCACGCTCTCTGGTGCCTCTTTTTATAAGGACACCAGTTTTAGCAGACTAGGATCCCAACCTTTTGACCTCATTTAGCTTCAATTACCTCCAAATATAGTCACAATTATGGGTAGAGTAAATTGTGGGTAAGGGCAGCAGCAGAACAATATAAACACAGAACAAATAAACACATCTCCCTATGCAAACATACTGTCAGCTAAGTTTCAGTAACAGTGTACTGGAATATACTTGAAACAGATCCAGAGTTCAAAGTCAAAAACATTTACATTTTTTTTATATTTCTTTTGTAATTTGTTTTTGTTTGTTTGTTTGTTTGTTTTTATAATTTTATTGAATCGTAATTCTGTACATTGGTGCAATCATAGGGCACAATTCATATACATTCAGAAATGTTTTGATCGTACTGTTACAGTTAGCCTTCATGGCATTTTCTTGATCACTATATAAAGACATTGATACTCTACAATTAATAAGTTTCCCCAGTACCCTGCTAAGATGCACTGTAGGTGTGACTTTATTATTTTTTTAAATGCAATCTTTTGCATTTTTACTTTTTAGGTTATTTATTAGATTAATTAAAATTCATAATGTTAACCTTCAGATTATGGATTTATAAGTTAAATAATCATACAGATTTGTCCATTTTGTATGTTGCCTCTTGTATACTTGTTAAATTTTACTTTTTTCCTAATTTTTTGCTAATTTTGATACTTCCTGTATTTTTCAGGAGTTGTTTTATCTTTAATCTCCAATATTCAGTATGAATAATGAAAATTAAAAGAAATTTTGTTCCAAGCACTATTTGTGATTTTGACATTTGGAAAAAATTATTTCTAAAATCTGCTTTGATATTTAACAGTGATTATTGCAAATATTAATATATGCTAAGAGCTCATTTTATCCTATGAAAGAGTTCTATAATATTTGGTACACTAGTATAGGTGTTTTATCAGTTTTATTTTTATGTTTCCTATTAGTAAACATGGCAGCTATTTCTGGTATATAAAATCACAACACGACAGTTTGGCACAGTAAAGGAAGTCTGCCATAGTTAAATGGAACCACATGGGGGAGGTAGGTAGGCTGAACGCTATAACCCAAGTTGGAATTTGGCCAGCCCAGAAGCTCTAATATCTATAATCCTGAGAAGTTCCTGAGATCTGCAGTAAACTCAGTTGGTTAGGTGTCTGTTTATGCTCTTGAAAACTTGCTTATTCATTTCTGATGTGTCATAATTTAAAAATTATTCAAAATAAAATTATTTTATATGCTCACATAGCATTTGCTACCAAAATCCAAAGAAAATAATGAAAGGTTGAGGTATAATTTTTTAATTTCCAAAGCAATTTTTTATTTATTCTGAAAATATAACTTTGTGGTTTTACTCATATTTACCACAAGCTAATAGGATATTTTAGGGCATATTGACAAGTGCTTTTAAAGTGTGTGAATACTTTCCATTATGATGCAGTGGGATAATTAAAATAATATTGATGACCTTTAGAGTATAAACACTGTAATCCAGTGGAACCCAGAGTACAGTAGCACTTTCGTCCTGTGCGGCACATCATAGAAATTGGACATTGAATTATTTTATTTTAGAAGAAGAAACGGTTACCAAATTGGAAAAAAATCTCTTATGTCAATGTTGGAGAATTAAATAGCCTTAGGGCTCTTATTATAATGATAACTGGCAAATATTAACAGATCACATTTAGATGTAATCTTATAAATAGACTATGCAGTACTTGACCCAATTTTAACTGAAACTACTTAGAATGTATTTCTAAAATAAAGAATACCACTTCCCTCTCATTGACAGGAAAATCAAACAACTTATTAGTAGTCAAGCATACTCTCAAATGTTTATATCTCATATTCTAATGAGACAAGAGGAATTGGTAGAAGAATGAGATTACACGAAAGTAAGATGATAGCTAAATTTTCTATTTACTCAGGATATTCTGAGTTGTGTTCCCTTGAATTTTTTATTTATCCCTAATCTTTCTAGGTTCAGTGTTATTTTTGTCAGCTACTCTTTGCTTTATTGTGTCTATTCTCAAGTCTTCACAGAAAGAAATAATCGAAGTTGTGATGCAATGCAGAGAATTTCAAACTTTTATTCAAGCAGTAGAAACCTTTTTTAATCCCCTAAATGAAGCTTTTTGAAAATTCTGTGCAAACCACAGCAAAAGGAGCACCAAAGATACCCTCTGCTTAGCCCTTGCTCCCATTAGCAGCCTTTTACAAACTCTGAAAAGAAATCTATGGTTTTCAGTACTCAAGAAAGTATTCTATGATGGTTGCCAGAGACGGGGAAGTGTAGTGGGGAAAGGGGGATAAAATGGGGATGGTTAATGGGTACAAAAAATATAATAGTTAGATAGAATGAACAATATTTGAAAGCACAGTAATGTGACCATAATCAGTAATCCATTAGGGTATGCTTTAAAATAACTGAAGAGTGGAATTGGAATGTGTCTAACATGAAGACATAATAAATATGATAAATGCCTGAGGTGGTGGACACAGCAATCAGTCTGATTTGATTAGTTCATATTGTAGGCCTGAATGAAAACATCACATGTACCCTATGAATATACACAGTAGAACTTCCACAGTTGACCTCCACCCAATATTGTCTACCCTTAAGTTGACCTTAGTTTCTTAGACTGGACATGCAAAATGGAGGGTCCTTATGTTGACCACTTCTGGATGTTGATCAGTTTGTTACAATCTCCTGGGTGGTCAACTTACAGAGGGTCTACCGCACGCCTATTGTGTACTCAGAATCATTAAAAATAAAAAAAAATACAATAAGAAGTATTGTATTTTAGTTTGTTTTAAAGGAAAGCCTTCCTCTGTACCTAATGGCAGTATTTCAATATACTTTTGAAAGATTCTTTTTTTTTTTTTTTTTTTTTTTTACTTTTACTTGCTGACCTTTACTTTTTCATTGTGGTCAAACATTTTATTTAAAATAAAGTGGCACTGCCGCTAAATGGATATAACACATTTCAAAGTATATGGAATTTCTTTATACCGTAACAACTGTGTGTCTATTTGAAAATGTCTGCATGAGTGATTATGAACACAGAATTTGAAAACCATTACAGTCCCAAGCTCATCTTTACCATGAGACATTTTTTAGTTATGACAAAAAGAAGCATCTTGCTAGGTCAGACTGACTAACAGAGAAAGCATAGCTTGCAAGTGGGTCATCGGCATCTTCCTCTCGAATGCAAAGAGCGGTGATAATGCACATAAAACCACCCTGATCTTTGGGAACACTGGCAGTAAGCTTTAATGTTCATTTTTACTTTCTATGATGTAGAAAATAAATAAACATACTTTCTATGATATGAAAATAAATAAATTTTATTTATAATCATTAGGTTGCATGTTATAATTATGACACAGTAAAACATTTGGTAAAATAACACTGTTAAAATGGATTTTTAGCAAAGAATACAAATCAGAAGTAATAAGATTATATCAATGTTCTAAACATTACGACGACATTTTCAGTGAGAGTTGTTGTGATGGAATCTTGATGTCAGGTATTATCTCATGTTTATTTTCTATTTAGAAGTATGGAGAAGGTAGACAAAATTCAATAAAGCAATGACTCAGATCAATCCTTTGATGAATGACATTTGAGATTTAATATGTGTTCCTTCTTCTTGATCCATATCCACCCCTCTCCTGCCATTTTAAAAAGTGATTAACTCATTCATAGAGCAAATGGAACAGCCATGATTTGTTGTTTTCCTATGTCAAGTGATTTATATTATATCAAGACTCTTACAATGAATAATTTTCTACAATTTATTCATACTACTACAAATCTGGTACTTGAATTGGTTTCATTAATGATACATCCAACATTCAAGAGAATATAAGATGTCCAAATGTGATATGAAAAAGAACACATTTGTTTTAAAAACTTCTATTAACTCAATGTGGGGTCCAAATGAATCTGAAATTATCATGTTGTCATAAAATTCATTATCGCTAACCAGATTCTCTTTATGAAAATGACATTAACTATAGTGGACTACCTGCTTTAGTCTGCTAATTTTAATTGAAATTAAGACTCTGTGGTTGTATACTAATTGCTTAGTTTTGTATTTTTATTTAATGTGTGTGTTCCAATATTTTTTCTTACCGTATGAGGAATGCCAACACAGTCTTCTATGTGTGTTTGGATATGGTATGGTTTACACACAATCCTTCCAAAATAAGTAGTTTAACATTTGGAAAATTTCCATGTAACCCTAAATAACATTATTTTATGTATGTATGCTGACATTTTATGAAAAAAGATTTGACTTACATTAGTTTGATATTTACATGGTTTAGGAAATGTGCTCTTTCATAAATTTGAATGTCTTTTAGTTACACAATATTAGCAGAAATTTGGCTAAGCTTATATAACTTTTAATTTTTTTAAAGAGTCTGTTATTTTCCTAGAATTTAAGTTCAAAAGAAAGACAAAAGGACACAGATGCCAGATAACATTTTTATTGATACTTTAATTTACATTTTTATGAAGGAGATATTTTGAGTTTTTCTCCTTCTTTATGCAATTACCAAGTTTCGATTCTTTAAAAAGTTATGAAGAACTCTCTGATACATGTTACAGTTCTGAGATCAGGAGTACAGGGGACTGTTTAATCTTTTGGGGTTATTTGTTTTGTTTTGCCATTTGATAAATTGGGGACTCACCATGTGTTTTAAGGGCATAATTTTGTCCAAATAAAAGTATTGAATCTGCTGCTAGAGAGACCAGCGGATGTGAACATTTGACTGAGCCTGTGGGGAGCAGCTCCCCACCGAGACTTTACAGAAGAACAACTGTTTAAAGAAGAATGAAAAGTAGAACAGGCACAAAGTTAAAAGACAAATGTACAGACTTCTGCTTTTAATGGTATTTAGGGGTTTAGCAAGCCATTAACTTTAGTGTAGTGGAATTGCTGAAAGGAAGACTTAAAAATAAAAACAGTGATTATCCAGGGACTAAGTTGCTGAAATATCCAGAAAGACAGTTTGCTGTTGGAGGGGATCTGGAAGCATGGAAGGTCAGAGTCAATTGAAAAGAAATATGGAAATGGTAATTGATTTCCCCTGAAAAGCCAGTGACCATTGCAGTGAGTGAGCATAAGTCGGTTGGTAACTCATTGATATTTTAAATGTTGAAACCAGTATGTGACAAAGATTTTTGTAAATCCTTATAGCCTATCTCAAGTTCCTGTTTTATTTAATAAGAAAAATAATTAAACAATAAATTCTCAACAATTATTAAAAGTGAAAAGTTGTCCACATGATTTCAGGTACTGGAGAAAAATGCGCCATGGAACATCGTATGCTGACCTACAAAGCACCTGTCTCTGGGGGTGAGTCGTGTCTCTATCACGCAGAATGAGTAACCTGGGTGTCTCATTCACTAATACCTCCTATTGTCCATTTTGTCTTTCATTCTTCATCTCTCCCTTATGAATTTTAAAACAGTACTTGGAGCCAAGAATTCTGTTCTTTTGAACATGAGACGTCTGGTTTTAACTCTGGGGTTGTGACCAAACTTTCTACTTATCTAGTTTGCCCTTTGTATTGATAATTTTTTTTAAATGGAAGGAAATCTGATTTTCCTTTACTAAAAATTGGATGTAAATTTGCTTTTCATAAATTACAGGGAGGAATTATATCTAGGCTTGATTAATTAGCAGTGAAGATGACTTGTTACCAGTCTTTGCCTGCGATTCTTCTTTGTGTGAAAGGAAAGTGACTGGTAAGCAAGAATCCAATGCTCTTTACTATTGTACTTACTCGGAACTAAGCCTTGGATTGAGGCCACCTATGGAAACGCTGCCATACCTGGTTCAAGAAGGGAGAAGGTACCACAGAGGAAGATGAAAACGTGCATCCTACCTTGAAGGCGAATGTGAAACTCAAGTCAGGAATGAAGAAAAGGAGTTTAATGCCTTCTAGGTGGCAGATACATTTATAAACCCCAACCCACTTAATCCAAATTAAATGCTTCTTAAACACCAAGAAAATAGTATCCCATGTAAAGCATAATAACATAATAGCCCACGTGTGTATCTGTTCTGCAGACTATTTGAGTTTGAATCCTTATTTTCTCACGTACTAGTTATGTGAGGTTGGGTAAAATGCTTATTTATATGTGCCTACCTCTTCATTAAAAAAATAATAACTATAAAGTTTTTTTTTCTTTTTACCACAACTATAAAGTTTGTAAAAGTTAAAAGTTAATATTACTAAAATGATATTTGTAACATTATTTTTAGTATTACAAAATAATGTATTTGTGATGAACTTGATGATAAGCTATAGCAAGGTAGCACAGATCATATTGTAGAGACAGCTAAACACTTTTCAATTGTATTCGTAGATGGCATAAATTTTGCTTCATAGTATTAAAATACATCATGTTTCAGGGCTGAGATGCCTGAATGGATGGAACTGGATAGCTTTGCCATATCATTGTTTTCCAGATATTTGTACAGTAAAGCCCCAAAACCTGCATTAATAAAAATTAATGTGAATGGAATATCAGTGGGATAGAACATAAAATAACTTTTTACAAAACTACACCAGTAGATGTGTAGATGAATTTCAGAAACTCTTGAGTCTATAATGCTGTTTCCTAGGAATATTAAAACAGAACAAGATGCTAAATGTAAAATAGATACAAATTGTCAGGCTATATTTAAATAGCCAACTTAAGAGTGTCCATCCTATAAATAGTTTCAATTTTAAAAGAATCTCTTGAATACTAATCTCTAAAATCTAATGTATATATCATTTGTTTTGTTGAGCTGCTCTCACATTTATACAAAATATTTATTTCCACATGTCAATTTAAATCCTTTCATTTGAATGCAGTCCTTTTTGATTCTGAGGCTGATGCATTATTCTTAAAATGAGTCAAGTATAAAAATAACTTCAAATAACTTGAAATATCTTCTCTTTGGATGCTGGATAACTGCTGACATATGATTTTATAAATAGACTTTGTTTTAAATATGGAAATTCATACCTTTGTAGTAGATGATAATGGAATCTTAATGTTTTACAAGCAGCTTTTTCCATTTATAATAGTTGTAATTAAATTTCTTTAGTGTATCTGATATTTAGCACACTTGATCATTTACAATTTCTCCTTTAATTATTCCATAATATTTTAAAGATACATAAGTTTTTAACTACGTAAAAATAGATAATATTTCGATAATAATAATATATGAATTGATATCTTTCTTAACTATATACCAGGGCTTTTAAAAAAGGAAACGATTTAAAACCTATAATCTATATCTAGATTTAATATTCTTTTATTTGTGGATGATTAATGAAACTAATTAAAGTTTTAATTTCAAGCAATATCACCTAAATAAAATTAAGGAAACAACTCTTGTCAGTATCTGTTTTGTATAATGAATATCATTTCCTTTTACCATTCATTTCTTGCAATCTACATCCAATTGTAATTATTTTTCTTATTTAACTCTTACTCACATTATTCTACATATACTACAAAATATATAGTTACATAGATGTGAAATTTTTAATTTACATATAAGAAATAAGCTATCTATTAATTTGAATTAATCAAGTTTTAATTTGATGGACTATGTCTGCTTTACAACATTTCAGTTAACACCCCTTGGGATCAACAGCCCTCGAAGAAAGTGACTGGTTTAGATAAAGGTTCACATATCATTTACCAATCTCAATCAATAGATTTAATTATTAGATAATTCTTGATGTATAAATCTTAACATTCCACTTAGTGTAATTGCTGAGGTAGTTTCTCTTGTCCCTAAGAGTTGAATCTTGGTTATGATCCCAAGCAAATATAATTCCTCTTTAAAAATGAGGTTGGGAAAAAAATAAAAATAAAAGTGAGGTTGGCTCAATATTTTTAAGTTTATAATGGAAGAAATGAGCTAGTTTAGACTTCAGAATCTTCCCTACATTACTGTGACACTGATATCCTCCCTATACAGCCAAACATACTTCTGTCTCATATATGTGAGGAAAGGGATAAGAACAATAATAGATTGGAGAAAAAGAAATTTAGAAGGGGAGCTCATCCAACAATAATAATAATGGATGTTGGTATTACCCTGTCATGACTTTAAATTGATTTAATATAGGAGAAATACAATTAGCAAATTAAAAGAAGCGATTAGAAATTAAGTTCCCTAAAGTTGCTCAAGAAGCTAAATTCATATTCATTTTTTCAAACAATACCCATTTTATTTCTATTGTATAGTTATAACTTCAGGCCATCTTTAAAGAAGATGTCTTCATTTTAATGCTATTTTTTTCAATATTAGATGATTTTTACTTTAGTTTTATGCATGCATGCACACTGTTGAAAGAAAACTTACAAACATTATTGTAGTTTCCAGACTTTTTTTTGCTACCATATATGTAGCAAGCGGCCCCGTTTTGCCTGAAATCACCCTGCATCTCAGCTTGTCTCTTTGCTACACTCTTTTAGAGACAATGACAACAATAATATAATGCAATGTTTTTCAAAACAGTTAAAATCTAGGCCCGTCTTATATTGAATTCAGCTATTGATAAATTACAAATGATAATAATATTGTCTTTTATATTTGAAAATAATGATTCTGAACTGCTATCAGCAGAATACTTGCTTGGAGCTATTTTTTTTTTTTTCTAGTATCAAGATACATTGTCTCTCTCTGCACTCTTGAACTCTTGAAAGCAGGATTATCTGTATCTAGATATATTATTACATTTGATGTTTTCTTGAATGTGATCATTATATAAATCTATATGATAATCATAATTGTATGGCAGTGAAATGAAGTATGAAACAGAGTAATTAATCATGTTTGCCATATTTCTCCAGTTCCCATATTTTCTTTTGATTTTGTACTGCCAAGTGTACAGAGTATGGTAGTTTCAATCTATTCAACTAAGTATAATCTTCTCTAAGAAGTAAGAGTATTTTTGTTTTCACTTTCACATGATTTTGAATGTCAAAATAGAAAAAAATTATTTATGATGTCTTTGTAGATAGGCCATTTCTAAATGAACAAGTTAAATATGTTAGTTACAAATGATATTATAACCCAGAAATGAGTGAAAATCATTTTTTAGGCAAGAGGCTCTGATTCTTTGTGAGTCAATGAAATGAAGAAAAAAAAGTCTCACTCTTAGTGAAGAAATTGTCATGCATGTGATATATCTTATTTAAGGCCTGAATTTTATGTACACAATGTGAGGAGTGGGGAAATTAAAGAATACAATTGTTGACTTGTAGAGCACATGACAGGGAACAGTGGAAAAAAAATAAACAAAACTTGTCTTATTACTTTGGCTCTTATGAAGGAACTGAAGAACTTAACAAAAGTTCAGGGTTTGAGTAGCCAGGAAAATTGACACCATCAAATTTCATTTGCCTACTCACTTTCTTTTTACAATTAAATTATTTTCATTCTGCCATAAATATCATATTTGACCTAGGAGTGGAGATAAATTAAAATGCCTACTAACAAGATGATAGATAACCCATGTTAGAACTTTGAAATACAGCCAGCATCAGTTTAGAGGCAATGCCATAAGAGGAAATAATAATGGGTTTCATGTTAAATATGTAGGATTTGGAGTAGCAGAGCATATAGGTAAGTATATACAGCAGATTGTTAGAAAATTATGCTCAGAAGAGACATCAGAGTTATAGCTATTCATTGTCTCCATGATTCTTTCTGTGAGGACACAAACACCTTCATATGCTCTCACGTAATATAAGTGGCATATCCACATGCATGTGTGTTGATATATGTTCGTGCATCTATGAACATGATGCATTTGGAGTTAGACATAATTGTACAACTATGTGTATGTTTGCATTAGTACATGACACAGGCGCAGATAAAGTTGAAGCTGCAAACTTTGTGTTCTGTGGAAGAGGTATAAACTGAGACGAGGTTGAAACAGCCTCAAAGCACATTCACATTTAAGGAGTACAAGAGATAAATGGAGTAAGAAGGGAGGTGCCTGATGATTTAGGAGAAAAGTAAATATAAGTGCAGCAGTCTGTCCCATCGAGGCCAAAGGAAAGAACTTTCCAGAAAGGCTAAATGTGTGAAATGCTGCACAGAGGCCAGAATGAATGAAAGAAGAAAAGCTTGTAGTTTTGGAAAGTAGGAGATCATTGGAGGCTCCATGAAGGCTGTTTGAGCGGATTATTGAGAGGTAAATTACAGAGCATTAAGGAATGGGAACTGTGAGAAATTGGGGTAGCAGATATGAATTATTTAATTTAAATTTTGCCAATTAATAAAGAGTGAAATAAGGTGCCTTTATAATTTTTTTTACCTATTTCTTATATTTTATGATTTGTGTTTAAAAGAATATATAAAGTTTCTAGAATAACCACTAATCTGACATTTTTCAAATGCATAATTGAACAATATGTATAAAATTTTGGAGCTATGGTGTTCTCTGGACTTTGTTGTGTAGTTATCTGTCAGTGGGGCTACGGAACGTCCCCAGACAACTCAAGGTGATTTCCTATGAGCAAAATGTTAAATATGGCCTAAATGTTAATATGGTTAATTATGAAGAACATTTAAAAAATTAACTTCCATATATAAATTTGAACATTAAAACAAACTATTGATTAATGAAGAAGTATACTTACTAGGTAGAGTCTATAATTTTAGTAATTAGTGGCAAAGTCAGGAAAAGATATTGTGGATAAAGATACATATTCCTAAGTTAGGAAGGTCACAACAAGATTATAGGCATCAAGAAAGAGCCCATACTGTGGGAAAAATTATAGCTTCAAGACTTAGATGAAATTTTAATTGATTAACATCATTTGAGAACACAACCAGGGATGCAATCTTCAGCATATATTAAGAGTTAGGACAACCTTAGTTTCATAATTTGTTATTTGTTTTGGAAAAGTATATCGGAAAGTACAGGTAGTATCTAGAGATCAGTGAATCAGATAGGCAGGAGATTGAATCCAGCATTCATATTGCCTCATCTCGGATTTATGATGTTACAACTTTAAACTAATGGTGCAAAAATTGTCTCAAGATCATGGAAGCTCTGTTGCTGTAACTCGGTCCTAATGAATTAGAGGGCTGATCTATACAGTGACTGCTTGCTTAGATAGTATTAAAACATTATTAGAATTGGGTGGAGTTACTGAACTTTAAGAGAAAAGTAAAATCAGGGATAAAATTTCCTCAGAAACAAGAATATACATAAACTACCTGTTTGTTAGGGGTTTTAAAAATGTTTTTATTGCAGGCGGTGCCTGTGGCTCAGTGAGTAGGGCCCTGGCCCCATATACCGAGGGTGGTGGGTTCAAACCCAGCCCTGGCCGTACTGCAACAAAAAAATAGCTAGGCGTTGTGGTGGGTGCCTGTGGTCCTAGCTACTGGGGAGGCTGAGGCAAGAAAATGTCCTGAGCCCAGGAACTAGAGGTTGCTGTGAGCTGTGACGCCACAGCACTTTACCGAGGGTGATAAAGTAAGACTCTGTCACTAAAAAAAAAAAAAAAAGTTTGTTTTGAGAGATTCTTTTAAGAGAAGCTTCTAATAATTGCTTACTTTCATATTAGTGAGAGGAGGCATTACAAATGGAGGTAATGATTCAGAATGGAGATAATGAAGAAACTCCCTTCAATCACAAGCTTATGGCTCTCCGCCTACTCAACCAGCATAAAAAGTGCTAATAAGGACTAAAACGGATAGAATTAAATTTCATTTGTGTCTGCCTTTGGAGATATTAATCATAAGGAATGAAAGAGAACACTGAGGGGGAAGCTTAAACGTGAGTTGGTAACTAGTGATTATGACTTTAATGTTTTTTAAAAAAATAAATCATTATCCATGTATTCAAACTGAGTCAATATTTATTGAGTAATCATATATCCATCTCCATATCCCTATGTATACCAATATATACTAATATTTAGTATACTGTATGTCATGCATTTGTTTTTTTCTTGACTGATTCTATTTTTTCCCATGTAAAATTTTCTTCAGCTAAGGTGAAGGCAAGGTGTAACAACTGAGCAAATGCTTGACTTTTATACTTACAGCTAACTGGATCAGAGCAATTCCACACATTGATTTTTACTTAGATGGGCCCCATTTTACACAACCATTAACTGCAAACCAATTTCTTTAAGGATTTACATTGGATTTTGTCACCTCTCAGTGTCTTCTAATAGAGGTATATATTGGTAAATTTACCTGTTGCTTTTTATTTTGCTTGTAGCATAATTTCTCTTTCTTATAAAACCTATTAGTGCTCATCTTAAATTAAGAAGTATTGGTAGCACCAGAAGGATAATGAGTTTATCTCATTGCTTATATTTTCAACTAGTCACTAGAAAGTCATTGTTATTGATGATTGTATCAATTACATTATGTGTCACTTGCTGTCACTTGCTTACAAATTTTTAAATGTTACTCCCATATATTGATTATTAATAGATCAACTAAAGTCCTATGTTAGTATTAGTCTTAGTATTAAATTTTTATTAAAAATGTATAAGTTTTAGAAATAGGTTTTATGACACCTAAATTAAAAGGACCTCTATTCTAAACTGTGTCCCTGTCTCCATTTATTATACAAAATTAATTCACAAGAGAAATGATGAGTTTCCTAGGGGCAAATCTGTGAATCATAGAATGCACCACATCCTTCAAAATTTCCTACAATTATATGGTTGCCAAAATGATGGGATACTTATTCACTGTAATTTGTCATACACTTGATAGTTTATGTGCCTCACAGAAAGATAGAATTTTTAGCAGAAGTTTTGGGTCCAAGGAATGAGGAATACATTTAAAGAAATTACAAAAAGTAACTATGACCTGTTCCAAGCTGATTCATGTACAGGGGGTATCAGGAAGTATCAGAGAACCCACAGGATATCTAAATTAACTTTTTGTGGATTATACAAAGAATTAACTATCTGTGGATTATTTTAAAAGCAGAGATATTGCTGCTTCTTTAGATTAAACAAGTGTTTAGATGGGTCAATCAGATTGTTGGGTTTTTTTTTTTTGTCTATTTTTACTTAAAAGGCCAATTATCTTTTGAAAAATATCAATTCCATGTTGAAAATGATTTTTTTATAAGATGTGTATTTGGGACAATACTGAATTAGAATACATTTTTATTGTAGGAAAAAGTCAACAATTCTGATAGTTGTACAAATTGCATGAGGTGTGTAATTTTGATATGAAAAACATATTGCGTATAGTCAATATTCATAACATTATTTGTCAAACTTTAAGAAGAATTTATTTTAATACCCCTACTTATCACTCTGTATTTCTCTTTGTCTTCATTTTCATGTTTCCTCAGTCTCATTGATATTCCATTTTTTTTAATATCTCACTTAAGTCTTACCATCTGTACTCTGACTTTGAGCACAATCATTTCCTGGAACACCTCTCACTGAAGTACTCACAGCTTTCTATTGTTAAATCTAAGAGAAAACATTTCATTTGTCCCTTTCATAATGTTAATTTATATTGACTATTTTTCTCCATAAATTTGAAATTTTTCATCTGCTTCTCTTAGCTGAGAGGGTCTTTTGAAAGAATGCCTTTAGGGGAGACTATTTGGCATGATTGAAAAGAGACTTTGTGTCCAAAATCTTATGTTAGAAATATATGAAAGAGAAAAGTCAATGCATCCAAAACATAGACTCCAGGCTTGAAGAATTACCTGGGAAAGATTTTGCTTCAGTTTCGCAGAGGGGGAACAAGAGACAGATCTGTGGGTCACTACAGACCCCATAGAAGAGAGAAACTGTTTTCAGCAGTACTATGGAGGTCAGGAATACCTTGGATGGGAATGATATTTGCAATTTTTAAGTAATTTATCCATAGGTGGTATTGCAAAATATTTCCAGGTATGGTCCAAAGGTAGCAGAGACTCACCAGACCAGGGTGGGGCATCTGAACAGGTTAAATATGTGCCTCAGAACTTCACTGAATTTACAGAAGGCTCATCCAAGGTGGCCACAACCTTAGTGCTTTATACTGAATCTTACAAAATAGAGCATTCATCTTAGTATTAAAAAAATGACTGTGGAGACTTTACCTCTTTTGTGTTTACATGGATGGAGCTGGAACATATTCTTCTTAGCAAAGTATCTCAAGAATGGAAGAAAAAGTATCCAATGTACTCAGCCCTAATATGAAGCTAATTTATAGCTTTCATATGAAGGCT